>CAMOHE010042829.1:12805-26005 GCA_946598075.1 Artocarpus hirsutus | reverse complement strand
CCCCCCCCCCCCCCCCCCCCCCCCCCCCCCCCCCCCCCCCCCCTATCAGGCAATTACAGCAGGGGTATTAGTTGGGTGCAGTGATGCAATAGCTCAGAAGATCTCTGGGGTCAAGAAACTTCAATTGAGAAGACTGCTTCTTATGATGGTATATATGATTATTTTGAAATATATATATATATATCGATTATTTTCAGTTTGTTTATGTCTTAAGATTTTATATTTGTACTAGATCATGTTACCCTCTTTATCACCTCACAAACGTTTCAGGTAAAAAAAAAAAGATTAATATATCTCTTTTGTTGTTCTGTTCTCTATGAGACCTTAAGGCTCAAAGAGACCCATCAAAAGGGGAGGGACAAAAAAAAAGTCAAAATATTTGTTTTTGTTTTTAGACACTTTTGTTCTGTAGCAAAATGGCAACAGGTTTCGGGGTGCCACCACGAGCCCCCAGCCTCGCATAGAAATAGGAAGTGGACTCTGTATTTGGAAGATTCTGCTCATATGTTTCCTATTTACGTCTTTTAATAATATCATGTCATGAAAAATTAAAATATTTTAACTAACATAATATTTCAATTAATGCTACAAGATATTGTAATTGAGATATTCATTTTAATTGACATGATTGGAACCAAATTGTTTTGTAGTTCTATGGATTTGCATACTCAGGACCATTTGGGCACTTCCTTCACAAGTTAATGGAAATTATATTCAAGGGAAAGAAAGGCAAGGAAACTGTTGCTAAGAAGGTACACTTCTACAAATATTTGTGCATTGCAATTTTTTTTGACCAAATATTGATGCATGGAAATTTCAAATCTTTTATTAGGTGTTGCTGGAACAATTAACAACTTCTCCTTGGAACAACTTCTTTTTCATGATGTACTATGGATTGGTTGTTGAAGGTATGTCTTGTTTCATGCTCTCTTTAATTATGTGTAGCATAGTAAATGTGTCTTATTATAATTTTGAATCAAAGTTTCAACTACTACAGTGTAAAACTATTCATATTCATGTAACACAAAATAAAGTTAAATTATTAAAAAAATTAAAATTATGTTACTATATAATGTTCTTACATGTTACAGTGTTTAAGTTTCAACTTTAAGTTCTAATTTAGTTCCCAAACACTATAATTATTTCCCTTGCTTTCTATATTCTGTAGTTACAGTAGATAAGTATATTAAATAGCACCAAACTTCTCCAGCCCAATTGATCTTAGCTGTTATATTTAAATTAATGTGTTTGTAGCAATACTAATTATTGGTCGAATTTTAAATGTTAATGTAACTAAGAGCACCTAAACTCTGTTTGCCACTACTGGGAATAAAGTGCTAGCATACATACTAAAGGGGCTTTTAAATTCTTTTTGAGAGTTATTTAACAATTAATTATATACTTTTTGAAATATTTTTTTCCTTATTTTTTTTCTAGTTTGAAGGAATAAATCCCTTTAGTTCGCTTGAGCATCTTGAAATATTGTCTTTTCTTATGGAATCTTGAAAATATTGTAATATTAATATTCTATTATGTTATCATATCTAATAAGAGTTGGATAATCTAAATTTGAGTTCAAACTAACAAAATACTACCGACTCATAACGTCTTATGTTTCCAAAGTCAAATGTAAATTTTCTATGTTTATGGTTTGGGATTAACAGGAAGGTCATGGGGTTTAGTGAAGAGTAAAGTACGAAAGGACTACCCATCTGTTCAGTTGACTGCATGGAAGGTATGCAACACTATTTATTCGTAGAGAATTTAAAGACTAGATATGAAAATAATAATAATTTATAAATAGAATATATACTTTAACTACACATCCACATTTTATTATGTTAAAATTTCATACATTAATACTTTGATATGATATATGATATGGTCTGATCATGATTAATAGGTGAATTCTATTATGGGGCTTGAAAAATAAATCATTTTTTTATTTTTTTTATTTTGATATGATTTAACTAGATATAAAATAGAAACATACACTTTATATAAGGTCCTACTGTAAAAGGACCTTAATTAATAATGTTGTACTAGTGAAATTTTTTTTTTTTATTTCAACAAATTCGTACAACTAAAATTATGCTAATTATGGTTGCAGTTTTGGCCTATAGTTGGGTGGGTGAATTACCAATATATGCCTTTACAGTTCCGAGTCCTATTTCACAGCTTGATTGCCTCATGCTGGTACATCCTACTGCTCTTCAATTGCAATTTCATAATTATAAATTGAAGTGTTGTTAGATTAATGCTGGCCTAGAGGTCTTAATTCGGACCGTCCGGCCTGGCCTAGCTTAAGTGGGTGTTTGACAAAGTGATGGGAACCGGTTCCCACCACAAAATTAGTTATGAACAGTATAAAGCTCTCACATACTATAGTAACAATAAAAAAAATTACTACAGTGTAAAGCTCTCACATGCTACAATAAAAGTGGTTCTCACCACTGATTCCCACCACCTTCCAAACACCCTATAAACAGGCTAAAAGGAAATTGGGTCAGGCCAGGCTCGGCCTAATGAGAAAGCAGCCCGGTCGGTTCTATATGGGCCTAAATCTTTGACCCAATCCTGTTCATCATGCCGGTCTTGGACCTACCCAAATTACACCTCGGCCTTATAATATCTTCCTCATTTTGTGTACATCTACATGAATCATTTAATAAATCAACTAACAACTCTTATTTTGCTTGCTAAATCAGGGCGATCTTTTTAAATCTGAAAGCAAGATCTGTAGCAATCAAGAAGGCCTAGAATGTAGAAAAATCTTTTCCCTTTTCTTTTTAATTATTTGAGCTAGTGTTTTTTAGAAGGAAATTTGAACTACTTATAGTTGAAAAAAAGTGTGAAAATGACATATTTTATATTTCATATGTTGTTCGATCCTATACTTAAATGAACAATATTATTTTAAATGCTTATAAAAGTTTTTTTTTTTTTAACAACTTTAAAATCACTACATTTGTAACCATTAGATTAAAAAGAGTCATCACATCAATCATTAGCAAGAAACGTCAAAGTTTAATATATCCTATACTTTCTGCCAAAAAACATATAACAAAACAAACACCAAAAAAAAAAAAAGAACGACAACTTCTACAGTAGGGCTTGAACAAAGAAACTATTTGTAGGTCTCTATTTTTTAACGATCAAATTTGTATAAAAATATGTTTTGTATTTCTTTTATTTTTGAAGTAATTTTGACTAAATTATATATACACACACAGAGAGACTATCCATACAAGGTACATTCAAAAGAATTATATTTTAAAAAAAGTTTAAAACAAAAGAACTCTGCGGGTTAATCATCAAAATCTTTATTGAGCTTTTTTTTGGGTTATTTAATTAAATTATTATTCATTGAACCATTTTGAACATGTCACGTGACCCATGTCAAAAATTCCTCCAGACAAATTTGAAACAAATTGGAGTTTCTAACACTTACATGTATCATTGAAGGACATTCATGATATTATAATTAGAGCGATGTCATTCTCATGGTGGTATAGGCGAATCTTGGCAAAAATGGCGATTATGTATTTGAGAGGGTGCAACGCCCGTTTAAAGAAATATTGGACAAACTGATATAAGGTCTATAATGCGTGATATTTATGAAATTAATCCCAACATTTACAATATGCAATGTGCTCTAATGTATGTATTTCTATTTCCTTAAATTTCACCAGACCTTTAAGCAATAAAAGCTTGTTGGAACTAGTATTGCTACACTACTTTCTTTTAAAAAGTTTTTTTAGAGTGTTTAACATGATAATTAAAACCATTAGTTGAAACTGTAAAAACTATAGCATTTAAAAACTTTACACTGTAACAACTTTTTTTCTTTTACTATAGCATGTAAAAACTTTATATTGTTATTAACTGAATAATTAGTTAGAACCAACTAACGCCAAGCATTCAATTGCAATAGCATTTTAGTTTCGAACTGTGTTCCAAAACGGACCAAAAATCTTAAAAGACAACCACAAGTGAAAGCATCCACCATTAAGGGCATCAATTCTCTTCGGATAATTGCCAGCATAATAACATAATCTATCTGGTACAGATTTTCGAAGTACGATGTGCCAAAATCCTCCTCTACTTTTTACTTTTGGGTTACAAATTACAGCAGATGACAGGGTGCATGACTTCTGCAAGAAGATCAGAAAAGAAATAAAACCATTAAGAATAACGGGCACTCAGAACTTAATCTCGAGTCTTGACAATTTATCCATCCCGGTTACAAAGAGGTTGAAACATCTTCCAAACTTGCAAAACTCGTCTCACAGCTTAAGTCAAGCACCAAAATGTTTGAACCTTAAAGACACTATCATATCATCTGCTGGTGGAGATCAGCCGCTTGCTGAGCCAGTTCAACCATCATCGCCTCATCGAAAAATTTGTTGATGCTCACATCCTCACTCATTCCCTGCCAATTTCAATCACAAAACACAGTGTTAATACTTTCATATGCTTCCAAGTTCTCCGCATTGTAGTAATGGTAAACTATAGTGGGTCAATGAAGAACTTCCCACAGCTCTTGATTTTTTGCATGACACAAGCAAAAGTTCTAGGCCCAAAATAGATCACATTCACAATTTTCAGCATCAAAATGAGTCCCCATCACAAAAGGGAAAACGCTTCAATCTACCTAAGGCCAAAATCCTTTTTAAGTATTGGTTGGTATGTGAAAATATAGCTAAACTAATAGTGTTTGCTTGCGGAGGAGTTCTGAGGCATCTTAAAGGAATTGTCCAATACATTCAGAAGTATCTATAATCGGAGGCAAGAACACAGTTTGCCTTCAGTAAGAGTGTTGTGAAGGAGGTAGAAAAGTGTTGAGGGAAGGTCTATTGTACCTTTCTGCGCCTTGTCTTGACCATAAACTCACGAGCGAGGTGCTGAATAGGTGCCGGTTCAAGTGGCCGCAGAACAATACTCTTGTCAAGGGGATCCCCGGGAACTATAGCCCAGTGATCAAAAACAGAGAGGCAAAAGGCTTGTCCTTGGGTATGGTATCTTAAGTCGGTCTCAAAACCAAATGACTCTATTACAGGTAAGAATGCCTGGAATAGGAGAAGAAAATAATATCAAGAACAAAATCTAAGCTTCCGTCATTAATTTAAATCAACAGATCTGAACAACATTAGAATGTTTTCACAAGAGCAATAGTAGGTGTTTTGCCCTGCACAGGCCAAAAGCTAAGATACAAAACATAAGTAATCAGAACTTTGCATAAAAAATTTTAGCAAACCAACCTTGACAATATAAGCTGGAGTGCCTGGTTGAGGAACATCAGCTGTAACATGTCCACGTCTTCGAGATAAAACCGTGTAAATTGCAGAGACACAGTCGATTGGTGTTTGAATCTGAAATGATGCCATCACAAAAATAATCTCACATCAAATAACGTCTCAAGCGTTGGGATATTCATGTCAAGCATTTCTCTCAAGCTTTTTCATGCCAAAGCCTCACATTAACTACCATATTGGAATTTTGGTTCCGTTATTCACATTGAATGAAGCAGTGAAATGAGTAAATTTAAAACTAAAATCTTAGGTGGGAGATTTAGACATGGGAAGCGTTTACCTCCACATAATATACAGGTTCCATAAGCCTCGGGGTTGCCATAAGAAAAGATGAATAGGCCACCCGCCGAGCTGTGGGAATAATCTGACCAGATCCGCGGTGCAACGGCTCAGGTGCAATTTTTGCATCAACAATCTTGAACTTTACATTTCTGATGGGCTCGTCACAAAGAGGTCCTTCTCGAGCACCCCACTGAAATCTGCCCAAAATAACATAATTAGCAGGCAATGAATTAGATTCACAAAAAGAGGGCCCAAAAAAATATATATATTTACCCTTGGACTATAGAATCCTTGACAGCATTCAGCAAGCCTTTGTCAACTTCAGTTGAAAGTGTGTCATCTAATAGAATGTTAGGCCCCTGGATGTGTGGCATTTGGGAGCAAATGGTGAAAAACAAGATTTGGAGCTAAAAAAGTTTCAATAACAGTTACAGATATACAATGCTAACTTTACACATTACAACCAGTATGATCATTCAAAATAAGAGTTACAAGGAGAAAAAGAAAGCAATAAATCACCGAAAACTGCATTTTTCCATTCACTACAAACGTGCATGTATGTGTATTTCTTCTTTTTTCTTTCTTTTAATAAGAAGAATATGCTACCTGCTTATCAGGGCCAAAAGCCCATATGGACCGTGCAGCAAGCACATCCCATTCATATCTTGTTTGAAAAAAGTTACCAATATCCTTACGAGGCCAGTCAAGGCTTACAACACCGTTCTCTATGTCCTCCGCAAGTCCTCTCTCCAATGGCTCCGCAATCTAAAAGTTGTAAAACAATATTTAATTGATTGGACAAAAACAAATAGCATGCATCTCAGTAGCGACTCAGTGACATGGAGTTCAGAAGGTTCCCTACCATGGTTATTTTATTCTTTTTGTTGGGTGTTTCGGCAAAACATTTCATTGAAGAAGACTCCACCACAGTTTCACAGAACGAAACAACAGGGTCTGCCACCTACATGATTCGAGGGCCTATAAGTGGCAAAGCATATAACAGGCAAGCCCAAAAAAAAGGATAATTAAAGGGAAAAAAATTATCAGAAGTCAACAAAGAAATAAACAACAACATGAAAAAATGTATACCTTGACTTCTACTTCTGAATAGAGCTCCCTCAGATCCTTCATGATAGAATCCAAGTAGAGCTCTCCTGTCCCCAAAATAGTGTGCTCCCCAGATTCCTCAACTTTAGTGATGGCCAAAGGATAGCTCTTGCTGATCTTCCTAAGGCCCTCAACCATCTTTGGAAGCTCACTAGGATTTAGTGGTTCAGTAGCTGTTTTGACAACCGGAAGAGTATTGAATTGAAGAGGTCTGAATATGTACACATCCTCATCATAATACTCGCTACAGAGAGTGGCAGTTTTCATTATGGACGCATCCACTCCTTCAATGAGAACCCAAGTACCAGGTGGAGCCTCAGCTATTGGTATCCTATCTCGAGCTTGGTATACCCATAATTTTGTTACTTCTTTAACTGTCATGTCCTCCTCATCCTCTGGGGAATATCCTTCTCCCAGTATCCGTACAGTCTGTCCAGTCTGAATCCTGCCGCTGTAAACCCTACCAAAAGCATCAAACACGCTACAGTCGGACTTGGGATACAGCTTCGTCACATTAACCATTAGAGGGCCAGAAGAATCACATTCTTTCATGGCTCTATATATTAGAGAATCTTTTGGCCCCGTATATATATGATCGACCTTCCTAGTTGCAGCTTCCTTGGGGGAAGGAATATGATGAACCAGCATGTCGGTAAAGCCCGAGGCTGAACCAAAGACTGAGCTACATGCAAGCCTCAGCAAAGGTCTAACATTCAATTTGTACGCTGCATTGCTAAGAGTGACACCAAGCTCTGCAAGAGTCGCCTCCACACTTTTCTTATGTTCACCAATCACCTGGCTGTATATTTTATACAGAGGTTCAAGCACAAACTGGACAAACGATCTTTCTCCTCCACTTGGAGGAGGTTTTTTCCTGAAAGCCCTTGCGTCCGGATGGTAATACATATCTCCCCAAAGACGAGAAGCAAACTTATCAGCGTCAAAAGGGATTCCATGGAGTTTCACATATAACTTAGCAAATGACTGTAAAGTAAATGACCATCCTGCAGTAGCACCAGCAAAGCAAACGTTTCCAGCAGCTGGATCAATAATCTGGACGTCACCAGCAGTAGATGAGGCCGCAGATATGTGGTTATTGATGACTTCCAGAATATGTCTCAACTTAAAATAAGCATCCCTTGGTGGCAGTTTAAGTTCTGTAATCAACCTGTCAACCTGCAAAGCAAAAGTTTATACGACTCAAATACCAAGAGAGCAATAAGCAATTAAAAAAGGCAGTTTAGTAGGACACACAAATACGGAAAAAGACAAAAGAAAAGGAACAACATAAAAAAAATACCTTGTTGATTACAACAACAATGGGAAGGCGGTCTTGGATTGCATGACGTATAGCCCTCTCTGTATTAACCTACAAACAATTAAATCCTTTGTACATATATATACGAGATTTGGGCAACTTACACGAATGCAAAAGGTAGAATACTACAGTGTTTGTGCCATATAATCACAGTCCATCAGACCAAATTGAACATCTCACATGTCATTGCTAAACTTTTACCTTTTGATTTCCTCTTTATGGAAAAAAAAAAATGGATAGCCATTTTCAAACATGTACATCTAGGCTGGTCACTTTTGTAATACCTTAATTCATAGTGAAAGAAAAATGCCTGCTCGAATGATGGCAACTTATGCAAGTTGAAAGTTGTTTATATTCATTCAACCTTAGGATTTTGAGAGAGTAAGCAACTTACCATAACTCCTTCTGCGGCATCCACAATCAACACGGCGCCATCAGCAAGCCTCAAGGCGGCAGTCATTTCATCGGAGAAATTGACATGACCAGGGGTGTCCATGATATTACAGAGGTAGGATTTTGAATTGCTATCCTCAAGAACAAGAGTCATCGGAACTGCTTTGATTGATATCTTCCTCTCTTGCTCATCAATCCTTGTATCTGTGTATCTCATATGCTTCTCACTATTCGGATCAAAAGTAGACATATGGTGTGTTTGCTCAATTAGCATATCCATAAAGACAGTCTTCCCATGCTGCAAATGCCCCACTAGTGCAACATTCCGTACCAAACTCGGGTTTGACATTAGACCAACAAGGAATTGGGTTGAAACATAAGTCGAAGAATCCTTAACCCCAACCTCAAATTTAATATTTCTAACAGGTTTGATAATAGGTTGCTCAAGGGGCTGCTCGTCTTCATCCATAACCAATGTCTCAACATCGTCACCATAAACCTCTTCTGCAGTAGGATAGTACTTTTTGTCCTCAGCAAGGACAATCTGATTATCCATATCGACATCATTGGAGGCAGTTAACCACCCATTGGAAGCGGCAGCTGCATCCTCACCGTCCGATGCCGCTGCCTCTTCCTCGGGCCTATCTGGAAGATCCTCATCTTCCTCGTCTCTATCACTCTCTTGATCAGACTCAATCTCAGGTCCTATATAGTTTCCAAACTCATCATAGAGGCTATCATCCATTCTTCAAACCTGCCAACGTCAGTTTTTTCAAAATCAATTAGCCGACCAGCATAGCCACTAGAATCATCAACTGGATTATGTTAAATCAGTAGTACTGACCAAATGATTTTCATTTTCTAGTACAGTAGAAAAGCTAAATGGGTTATTCAACCTAGAATTTATTGGACTCCGTCTTTATCTTTCTCATCTTTTTCAGTGCAGTTTCATGGAAAAAACATTTCTTCCAGCAACATATTGAAAAATCATCCTCACGTAACATTATTTAACCTTTTTTCTCTTTTAGTTAATTTAATTAATACTTGAGAAATCTAGAATCCAGTAGTTTTAAAAGGTGAAATCAAGAACTGAGGCATTTTGTCTAATTTAGTAGACATGTAAGCCTCAAGGTGGATCCATGTTTTCCCCAAAAAAAAGGACACTCTCTTAGCCAAAATAAATTAAGTCAACACCCCTTAACTTTTCAAAAAAATTACTGATAGACCTCCTCCTTGTAACGCCTCAACCCCCATGGGCCCACCTAGCGGGACCCCGATATAGTCAGGTTTTATACTCGTTACTCATACATACTGTCTCCTCTGGGCATCCAGTGGCCCATTTGACTTAAAAACCTTATAAATAGGAAGGTTTTGGGTTTAAGTGTTGAGGGACGCAAAAAAATCCCTGAAGACCACTAGGTGCCCAGAGGGGACAGTACGCATGAGTAATGAATATAAGACCAAGGTCCCGCTAGGTGGGCCCATGGGGGTTGAGGCGTTACACTCCTTCCGCTAGCTTACAGTGAGAGCAACCTTAGTTTGACCATTAGATCATTTTAAAATGTCCAAAATTCCCCTCCGTACATCAGGAAATTTTTTTTCTTGTTTGATATTTGAAAATAACAGGGATGTTCCCCATCCACTAAAGTAGCATGCTATATAGAAACATATCTAAACCAACATATATCTAGAAGCATCACATCTTGCTTCTAACAATTATATAGTCTAGGTCATAACATGAAGACAAAATTACATAGTCCAAATTATGAAGGTTAACAAACTTACACTGTCGAATGTTGTGGCCTTGCTTGCAATTCTGATATAAAAAGCGATAAAAATCAAACATTTTACAACACAATAATCCTACCAATTTCCAACAAAATCAAAGTAATTTCACAAATCTTACAACTATGAACCTCTAATAATATCCAACTAATCACACAAATTTACAACAATTTCAAACAAATCAAATAACATCAATCTTTCAAAAGGCGTAAAATAATCAACAAAAAAATCACAAATAGCTAAACACACAAACTAATAAAAATAGCAATTTTCACCAATATCAACCAAAAATCACAATAGCAATTTTCAACAACCAAACAAATTCCAAAAACATCAATCAAATACCAACAAATTCCACAATAAAGCGAATTCTATAATTTCTACTCCATAAATTAAACTTCAAATTAAAATTTCAAAAACAAAATTCAAT
The DNA here is from genome assembly GCA_946598075.1 of Artocarpus hirsutus. NCBI lineage: Eukaryota > Viridiplantae > Streptophyta > Magnoliopsida > Rosales > Moraceae > Artocarpus > Artocarpus hirsutus. The sequence continues at coordinate 15,378 of CAMOHE010042829.1, read as the reverse complement.
AATCTATAAACCCAGCTTCAACATCAAACAAAAATGACAAACACAATTGGCGCTCTTTTCATTCTTATGGTCAACAACTGCAAGTGTAACAACCACAAGTTCAGGCTTTTTTATGATAAATTGAGAAAACTTTATTGATAAAAATTAAATCGACACAAGAATAAGGAGGATGAGATATCCTCAAATGAGGAAAAAGAAAACAAAAAACAACCCTACATATAGCAATCACCTACACCTAGCTAAGCCAAAAACCAAAAACATATAGGCTGTTTAGCAAACTCAGTTCCAACTCAAACAGTGTAAGTGTAAAGCAAAAGTAGCAGCTCTCACATACTAGAGTTCTAATTCTCAATTCCAATTCACTTCCCAAACACCCTATAATCTTAAAACCAACAAACTATACATTACAATGCCATCATCCTAAGAATCTAAGATGTCTCTCCAATTCAACTACGCAAGCTTGGGGGTAATGTTACCAAAAATCTCTTGATCCTCGTCACTCTAATCTAGTATTTTCTCTTTTCCCCAAATAGACCTGATTATTATCTCCACCCCCTTCCATTGTTTCCACTCCTCATTGTCTCAATCTCATCTTTACAAGGCAACCCATTTTGCAAATTTGTAACAACCACAAAATAACCCAAATGGGAAAAATCCCTCATAACCATTATTATTATCCAAGCAGGCTAAGATTTTCCATTCCAAAGAAACCCACTTTGAGATTTATAAGATTAATGAACTCCCATCCCATCGTACTGACAGAAGAAGGAAAGGGAAATAAACGCAGTTATAACAGAAACGAAGACAAGATTCGGTTTCCCCCACACAGAATTCAAACATTAAACAAAAGTTACAAACAGAAATTAAAAATACAAGCAGAAAAGCAGCCATGGAGGAGGAGCTAGACTTACACGTGACTTGTAATGGGCTCGGGAGGTCAAGTCGGCTCGAGAGGAGGGCGGATAGGCTCGTGTACTGGGGGCTTTCTTTCGCGACAGCAGAAATGCTCTACTGACTGCGCTGCTAGGAGTAGAAGGGGATAAGGGTTTAGAATCGATCTAGTTCTAGGGCTTTTTTTTTTCTCTCTCTTTGAGTTAAATTAAGAAGTCCTTAACTTTCTTCTCTTTTTTTAAATTAGTCAACGTTTTAAAAATTGTTCTAACTTAATCTATAAACTTTTTTCCATGACTTCTATAATCCATATTAAATTTTAAATGAAAAATTTACACAGTGATGGTTATGGACACATAAATAAACATCCTTTTCTGTATTTTTTACAAATATTTTTTTACAAAAAGGAGACTCAAAGTCAGTAAATTAATAAAGTATTTGATATAATGGTTAGAATTATTAGTTAGAACTGTTTTTATTGTAGCACGTAAGAGCTTTACATTATAACGACTTTTTTTCTTTTTACAATAGTATCTAAGAGCTTTACACTGTTTATAACTGAAATAATAGTTAAGATCTTTTTTGCCAAACAGACTTTAAATTTAGAAAAGTTTTGATATCTTTACATCTTTATTTTTATTTTTACCTTCCTTAAAGAGAAAATCAGTTTTTAAACCTCCGTTTTGTCTAGTTTGTTTAATATTGTTTTTAAAATAAATAAAAATAGTTTTGTTTTAAAAAAAAATTAAAAATTATAATACAAATATTTTTAAAATTTTTATCTTAAAACATACATAAAATATTTTTAAACATTTTTAAAACAAAACCAAACAAGAGGCCTTTTCTCTCTTCTCCTTCAAAGCGGTTTCTTCGCCGGTCTTTTACTCACCAGCCAGGCAGAGTTAATTGCTAAAAGGGATAGTTTGAAAAAAGAGTTAAAAGAAAATTTAAAATTAAATAAATGACTTTTTTTTTTCATCAAAAAAAGTTTTTTTTAAGCACTCAAACTGTCTTAGCTTTTTTTAAAGAAAATAAAAAAATGACTGTATCGAGGAGAGAGACCTAACCAGGATGGAAACAAAAAAAACTGAAACTATTTTGATGCCTAAAAAATTAATTTTTTGATGACAAAAACTAAAAAAAAAAAAAAATCATTAACTAAATAAAATTTTTTTAAAAAATCATTTTTCACTCGCTAAAATGGCCTCAACAAGGCATCGTTACATCTGTTTCCAATAGAGTGTGAGGTGACGTTTTTAACTCTTCGAGGGACATTAATCTTCCTTATTTAATGTACCTTTCACTCTCTTTTTAAGGTATTTGCTTACAATATATTTTTTTTTAATTTTCCTATAATACTTGTTCCTTCTTTATTTCTTTTGCTTTAAGGCCATTTTTTGGCTCTGTTATTCCTTTTTTTCCCTAACGTGTTTGATTTTTTTTTTTTAACTTCTTTAAAATTAATGAAACATCGACAAGTATCTTTTGTAATGTCTGCATGCCAAAAGTAAATTACTTGTATAATAAAATTATTATGCCAAAAATGAACTATTTGTACTATTTTAAAACATTTTTATAATATTTTAATTTTTTAATTTGAACTATTTGTATTATTTTAAAACATTTTTATAATATTTTAATTTTTTTAATTTTAAAGAAAGTATCTGACAAAAAATCTTAGT
>CAMOHE010042829.1:0-12785 GCA_946598075.1 Artocarpus hirsutus | reverse complement strand
CAAGATTCGGTTTCCCCCACACAGAATTCAAACATTAAACAAAAGTTAAAAACAGAAATTAAAAATACAAGCAGAAAAGCAGCCATGGAGGAGGAGCTAGACTTACACGTGACTTGAAATGGGCTCGGGAGGTCAAGTCGGCTCGAGAGGAGGGCGGAAAGGCTCGTGTACTGGGGGCTTTCTTTCGCGACAGCAGAAATGCTCTACTGACTGCTCTGCTAGGAGAAGAAGGGGATAAGGATTTAGAATCGATCTAGTTCTAGGGCTTTTTTTTTTTCTCTCTCTTTGAGTTAAATTAAGAAGTCCTCAACTTTCTTCTCTTTTTTTAAATTAGTCAACGTTTTAAAAATTGTTCTAACTTAATCTACAAACTTTTTTCCATGACTTATATAATCCATATTAAATTATAAATGAAAATTTGACACAATGATGGTTATGGACACATAAATAAACATCCTTTTTTTGTATTTTTTACAAATATTTTTTTACAAAAAGGAGACTCAAAGTCAATAAATTAATAGAGTATTTGATATGATGGTTAGAATTATTAGTTAAAACTGTTTTTATTGTAACACATAAGAGCTTTATATTATAACGATTTTTTTCTTTTTACAGTAGCATGTGAGAGCTTTACACTACTCATAACTGAAATAATAGTTAAGATCGTTTTTTGCCAAACAAACTTTAAATTTAGAAAAGTTTTGATGTATTTACATCTTTATTTTTATTTTTACCTTCTTTAAAGAGAGAATGAGTTTTTAAACCTCCGTTTCATCTTGTTTGTTTAGTATTGTTTTCAAAATGAATAAAAATAGTTTTATTTTAAAAATAAAAATTTTTTAAAAATTATACTAAAAATATTTTTAAAATTTTTAGCTTAAAATATACATAAAATATTTTTAAAAATTTTTAAAACAAAACCAAACCGGAGGCCTTTTCTCTCTTCGCCGGTCTTTTACTCACCGGCCAGGCAGAGTTAATTGCTAAAATGGCCTCAACAAGGCATCGTTACATCTGTTTCCACTAGAATGTGAGGTGGCGTTTTTAACTCTTCGAGGGACATTAATCTTCCTCCTTTAATGTACTTTTCACTCTCTTTTTAATGTATTTGATTACAATATTATTTTTTTTTTATTTTCCCATAATACTTGTTCCTTTTTTATTTCTTTTGCTTTAAGGCCATTTTTTGGCTCTGTTATTCCTTTTTTTCCCTAACGTGTTTGATTTTTTTTTTAAACTTCTTTAAAATTAATGAAACATCGACAAGTATCTTTTGTAATGTCTGCATGCCAAAAGTAAATTACTTGTATAATAAAATTATTATGCCAAAAATGAACTATTTGTACTATTTTAAAACATTTTTATAATATTTTAATTTTTTAATTTGAACTATTTGTATTATTTTAAAACATTTTTATAATATTTTAATTTTTTTAATTTTAAAGAAAGTATCTGACAAAAAATCTTAGTAATTTACAATAACATTTATAATATTCCTTTATAAACAAATGTTAGTTTCGTTAACATATATATGGACAGAAATCCCTAATGAATTTCTCCCTTGGCTTCTTTGTGCAAGAAACACGAAACTTTTCTAGCACTTTTTTCTTCCATTTGTTTTTAATTCTTTCTCTTTTCTCTTTTTTTTGTTTACTGTTATTGTTTTTGTTTTCATACATATTTGTTTTCTCATATTCTTGTCCTTTTTTCATATATATTTATCTTTTTTCTTAATTTTTTTATTTTTTTGTTAACATGCTTGATGCACACGTGCAAAGCGTGTGATTTTTGGTTAGTATATATATAAGTAGAAACATTCAGTTCATAGGCATGGAAGGGCAAAAACGCCGACCAAGGCAAGACCAAAGCTTAAAAGACTTTTTTTTTTAGGAAAACTTAAGACTGTTTGAGTCACACGATCTTTTTCATTATTATATTAAAAGAAAAATGTATAATTTATTCAGTTATGATTATATCCTCTCATAAGAGGATAAGTCTTATAGGTCAAACCCATCCTTTTATAAAAGGGTAAGGTTATAATGGGAAGAAACAGTGTTCATATTAAAATCAAAGAAGATGTAAAGGTTTTCTAGATCTTCAAAATCAATCCACTCTTAAAATTTGTAAAATTCCTCCAGTAACCACGTGAAGACATCCTTGAATGTGGCCACGTTGGACCCATTTCATTGACGTTAAAGAATACTTCCAAACTTAGATGCGCATCTATTTTGTGCTTTGGAAATTTGGATGCCCATCGATCCATTTCATTAAACAATAACTTTTTATGTAACGCCAATTTAAAAAAAAAAAAAAAGAAAGAAAGAAAGAAAGACAGAAAACTATGAGCAATTTATCCTTTTGAATTCTTAATTTCCTTATGCAATTTCGTACCTCTCTTATGATAATTGTTAGGAGGTGAATAAAAAAGCCGATGAATTCGATCTAACCCACTTAATAAAATTTAAGGTAATCCAAACCTGATGAATTTAAATAAAAATTTTCATTAACTCGCCTAATCTGATTTTTTATTCACTGAGTTTGGGTTGAGTTTTTTAAAATCCAAGATAATCTGAATCCACCTAATATAAAATACATATATATAATATTTATTATATATTTAAAATTATAATTTAATATAATATTATACTTAAAAATCCTCTTCAAAAAACCTAACATAGTTTATAAGATTTATTCTCTTTGGTTCTAGGCTTCTAGTTTTTCACTTTCTAGTTTCTAGTTTCTAATACACACAACGTACTACACTACACATGTCACAACCCGCTTTATTATGAGCTGTGCTAAAACACTTTTCCTTACTTATGTACTTATGAAGAATTCAGAAATACTTTTTTTTTTCCAATAGTATAGCACACATATATACTAAACTCCTCTTTATAATAATCTATCCATAAACAAACTTTCTTTTACATTATATCACATACTCAGCATTTTCAAATACAGTTTTATCTTACAAAACTGTACTATATCTCCATAGACAACAAGTTCCAAAATAACTTATTATACATTGCAAAACGGAAGTAAAACCGTGGCGGTATCCATACCGATATCTGCACACTGCTTCATATTCCGCCTCCCACTCAGTAATACAATCACACTGACCTTTTTGTAGGAGTTCCTACAACATAAATAACCTAATGAGCTTGAGCTCAGTAAGTCCAAACTTAGTTACAATGCATCATATGCTAGTATGCATGACCTATTTATGCTTTCTTATGAACGTTCGTTATTCTTGTCATCTCCTATCTTTAACTAAGGCCCAAGTGCTCGTACCATATGCGCACATAAGTCTTCATAACACCGAAATCATCATTGCACTTTAACCTTTAACTCCCCTCTACATCAGGAGCTAGTACGACATTTTCTTTCTTATTGGTTATCATTTACCAATCTAGTTATTTAGGTTATCATACTATACGTGTCAATATACTTACATTCTAGGTGCAACACAAATACACTTTTCAATTGTGAAACATACACAAGTATATTTGCATAGGAATATTGAATGCTATACACATATACCTAAGCCTACTATTTCATGCTGGAGGTGGTTTGGAACTTACTTGTATAGGTTGTTGTATAAACCGACCTTAGTTTTCTTTTTCTTAATCTTCTAGTGTCCTGTTTAGTCAATTACAACATTATTAGCCAAATTTTTACTATTTTATCTATGCGTTAATATAAAACGTTTATTAATCAACAAATCGGGTTGCTCAGCAATCTACAACTCTGATAGCCACGGATTTTATTTCTCTTATCTTACTTTACCCTGTCGTCTCTAATAAAGGGCGACAATCTTATTAATAATATCTTTTTCCTATTTCGAACGTTTCAGATCCATTTAGGACACTTTGTGGGTAAATGATGATTTTGTCCTCAGTAAGCCTTTTAAATTTCTTAAACTCGATTTTGTTATTTCAACAAAAATTGCTGCTTATTAACTTTAAAACAATAACCCGAGGTATCGGGTTTCCTTATTTTGCATTAATGCCCCAGTTTAACAAAACTTTGCAATTTTCACCCCTTATTTAAAAAATTTAACAATTTTGCCCTCAGGACTAAAAATAATCTTTTTAAACCAAAATTTTTCATTTTTTATAAGGATCAAATTTGCTCAAAATACCATATGCAAATTCTTTTTGCAAAATGACATTTTTGCCTTTTGAAATTTTTTTTTCAATTTTAACAAATTTTGAAAAATTCGTAACTCACAAACAAAAGTTGATTTTCGATGAACCGTTCACAATTTTTAACAGTTTCATCAAGATCTACAACTTTCATGTTTTGAGTTTTTTGAAATTCCCACTGTACATTGAAGTTTTTGGCCTTTTTTAAAATCTGACGAGTTTGTGAAAATCTTTTCAATTTGATCCTTTGCCAAATTTTTACAAAAATTTGCTTTAACACAATACACCAACTGTTATAAACAAATTTCAAAACCTTTTTATCAAATAATCTCGTTTGAGTATGGCAAATTCTATTCCTTTAAGAAATTACTGAAAGTTTGCAATTTATACCCAATTTCAAAACTAAATTAAATCTTAAGTATATAGCCTCTAATCATACCACTCATCACCATCACATACTTGAAAATGGTATAAACATGCTATAAACTAGCTCAAATAATTGCATACCATTCTTAAAAGCTAAGTAAAATAATTCAAAGCAAAGTAAAAACAGCTTAAAAATTGGAAAGTAAACTTTACCAAAAAGCTTGGTAGGCTTAGGTCTTCCAACATCTTAATTGCAACCTCCCTAGACATGTTTCATAGAAAGAGATTTCGTCTCAACATCCTCCCTTAAACCCAAGAAAAACCTTAGGGAAACTTAGAGAAAAGTTTAGTTTGTTACCTTGAAAGTTTGGAAAAACTAGAGCTTGAACTTGAAACTTAGTTAGAGATGACTATGCAAAGAGTTCGGTTTTGAGAAAATTTTGGAGAGAAAGCTTCCAAAGCGGCCGTGGGTATTGGGAGAGGATGGAAGGAAATTTTTGCTTACTTAAGCTTTAAGTGTGACTTATCTAATTAGATTTTTTTTTAATAAATTTGGTGAGTCTCCATGCAACCTCACCATATGCCATCATTTGGGGTAAAAAGTTAGCTTACTATTAGCTTAATGTGACTATTAGCTTAATGTGATTGAGCCATATTAAGAGATGTGGTGGCCCAATCCACATCCTTTGGGTGTCCACTTGGTGGGACCCATTAACTTTACACAATGTAACTTTTCATCACATAGTATTTTTCTTATACTGTTGTGGTAAAACTATTGTAAGATGTATTCTTAGACTGTATAGAATATTTTACTTTGCCTTTAATTTACTTTTGAAACCCAACCATAGCAATTCTTATATCTGTATTTTTACTTAGCAGTATACTTATATTGCATCGAACCCCTTTTTTCACTATTCTAGGGTTTTGGTAGACTTTTTATCTAATTTATACCTTAATTACCCATCTATTTATATCACAATTTTATAATTAATTGTGATATAAAATTAATTTTATGGATATTATTTACAAATTTCTGAGCAATTAATCTCACAAAATCTGTATTTGGCAATATCCAACATTGCATTAAATTTACAATGAAACTTCCCGCTAACATTATTTATTATATATTATCATAATTTTTACAAAAATACAATTTATAAAGGTAAATTCATTAATTAAATTCAATTAAATATTAGATTTTGTTAGGGGCTTTCCCTTAGTCATTACAACACAATCCCTTAAAAAAAACCTTTACCACTTTTTACTCCAATACACATACCTCACCTTTTATATGCATTTCTTTTACAACCCCACTTATTTAAGTATCTATTTCTTCACTTCAAAGTCCAAAAAAACCCATCTCTCATGTTGTTCGATCTCCACCAACCTCCACATCTACGCCTCTCTTTCACTTGGTCTTCTTCTCATTGGCATTGTCAACCTTTGGGCATTTATTTTTTAGTTTTTATTATATTTTTTTTGTTAGGTATGACATGTATAGACATCTAATATGCTTTGTTAGACATCTGATATGTGATGAATTTTAGTTTTTTTTTTTATATATATCTCTTATTAAAGTAAATTTTTAGTTGATTTTTTTTCTTTATAATGCTCAATCCAATCAACTCGCCTAATCCACCCGAATTTTAATTGAGTGGGTTAGTTTTAAAATTTAGGTTTATTGAGTGGATTAGATTTAAAATCAACCTACTCGAACTTTGATTGGTGGATTGAAAAATCCCTAAAATTTACTCGACCACCCGATATTCACCCCTAATAATTGTATCTCTCTAAATTTGTTTTCTCTTTAGGGGAAATTTAATTCAAACCAAAGGTGATACAAACACTACAAGGATGTTTGGACAGTGTGATTTGACTCAATTTTGGTTAAAAACATTATAACATATAGGAGTTTTACACTGTTTGATTTTTTTTCTCGACATTGTCATATGTGAAAGCTTTACACTGAAGCAACTAAAAGTTTTGGTTGAAACTAAGATTGCTAAACACACTATACATAATAATGTGAATGACCTATGATACAACACATAACTCTCAATTGGGATCGATTCTAATAGTACAATCTAATTATGCTTAATGGGCACAAAGCATGCTTGAGGCTTGTAAATGGGAAGCACCTCAACACAACAAGAACGAGCTCATAAAAAGTTTTTTTTTAACCAAAACTCTATAATCAATAGAAGTAGGATTGTGCACAATCTGGTCCCAAATCACTAGATTTTTTAGATAAGACTGTTTTGATGGTTTGAGAAAGTTGGGGCCGCGGTTCGGTTTAATTGCAATTTGGGAACCTTTCTAGAGATTTTTTTTGGTTTTTTCCATATACTAGATTCCATACTTTTAAAAGTGTAAATATCCGAACCGTAAAAACAACATTCTAAAAAAAATTCAGAATAACTAGTGGAAAAAATCAAACACAATGTAGAACATACAATCCAAAACAAAATATAAACAATACCTTTTATTATATGGAAATATATACAAACAGTCAGGTTCGGTCTGAACAGCCATTAACATTTTCCAAACTAGTTTGGAATGTCTTAAACCATCCGATCTAGTTTTAGATCGTTCAAAAATGCTTCTGGCATGGTCCGGTTTTGATGGATTTTTAATAGCCAAAATGGTCTAATCTGACCGTTTTTTAGCAGCACATCCCTAAATAAAAAATTATTCTATCGATTAAGAGTCATGATGCTATAGCACAAAGGCCACTATATAGACATTCACTAATCAAATACATAAATGAGGAAGATAACAAAAAAACACACGCGCGCGTATACATACAGACACATATCAAAATAGATGGAAACATCAATGCCTTTTATTAAAGAAAAACCAAACACTATGAAAATAACTCTAAAAGTAACGAGCGACCTCAACAATCTGGAAAGACCCTTCGCTGACAAGGCAGCCATCATCGAGACATAGAGACCAAATTTGTGTGTGATTGCTAGAGGAGAAGCAAAACCATTGGCCACCATGAAACTAAGCGCCAAAATTACCAGAGGGAGCACCACATCACTAGGAATGAAACCCCTGTGCCATCATCTCTCAACTTGCCAACCACGCCTTGCCTTGTTAAACAACATCATTCCTCCACGTCCGACACCAAATTGGCACCACTAATGCCCCGCCACCCATATTTGAGACAACGAAGAGTCAAGGCCCCAAATAAGCCCACCCGTCGAATAACTCACCCAAGACAAGCAACCAACCTCCTAGTATTGCTACTCCATTAGATTGCCCCAGCTCCATGTTAATAGCCTCTAAGTTGCGCCTAACAACCCTCGAAACCACCGTCACCTTCCTTCCACCTAAGACCCCTCCAGAGCGAACCATAACTAGGTACCGCCCCCTCCCCTAAACCAGAGCATCAGCACCAGCCTAAGGCCGCTATTGGGCTTTAGCCTAAGGGTAAGAAAGGGACAGTGCAAACATAAAGAAAAACCCTATCAGCTAAAGAAAGAGAAAAAAAAAGTGCCCCTCTAATTTTGATTTTCAAAGAAGAAAAGTGGCATGAATAGAAGTTTTAAAGAACATAATACAGTGATATCAAAAAAAGAACCTACTAGAGAGATATTCCTCTAACTTGTCCCAGCAATATTTCTTAAATACTACTTATATTAAAAATATATTACAATTTTTTTTAAAAAAAATTAAAATTAATATTATCCACGGCAATATAGTGTGATAAAAATATAAATTTAATCCGCCTGTGAATCATGTACATATTTTGCTGACCCCACTTCTGTCAAATGTAGACCATGATTTCGAAGCACAAGAAAGAAGAAGATTCCATCAAAACCCACATCAACCATTCCATTGATTCAACCAATACAAATTGATACATTTATTTACAAACAAAAACCGCTCTCTCGTTTTTCTTCTCACTGAAAGCCCCTGGACATGGCTTCGTCTCTCACCTCTGTTTCTGTCTCTCACTCCTCGCCTTCTTCTCTCTCCTCCTCCCTTACATGTCTTCTTCCACTTCCCACCAAAACTCACTCTCTCCGTTACCCACTACGCCGTCGTTTATCGAGCCTTAGGAATCGAACGACCACGCGAAGAGGCCTTTCTTCTGTCAGGTCCTCTCAGGACGACGTCGTCTCGGTCGCTGACCCTCCCTCGGAAAATGAAAAATCGCCGAGTTTTGAGCTCGTGCCATACTTGAAGCTCAAGTTACTGGTGAGTTCTTCAATATCCGTTAGTTTTGGAATATTTTCAATTTTTTGCTGTGTTTAATTTGCTATTTTTTTGGGTTCTAAATCGAAGAATATTGTATGTGGATCAGAAATTATATTTAGTCTTGTTGGTTTCGAATTGCAAAGCGTCCGAATTTCAAGTTCAAAGACCATATAAGTAGATTGTAGGCATTTTTAGAAAAGCTTGGAAATTTGATTTGTTATGAAACACAGAAATGAATGGGTAAAGATTCTGTGCTTGTGTTTTATGTTTTTTTTTTTTTTTTTTTAATCAAATACCACGTGGGTGCTGTATTTTTGATAACATATGCACGTTTGGTACAGCTTCTGGTTATGTTTTTGGTTAGTAAAAAAAAGAAACAAAAACGATAGATTTTTAGTAGATGTTTGAAACTTTATTTTTAAAAGAGTTTTGATGGGTCAAAATGGTTTCAATTGTTTTTTTTAAAAGTTACAAAAATATTATGTTTAAGCTTATAATGTATTATTGATTCTTTGGTACAAGTTTCAAATATATTTCAGAAGTGTTTTTTTGAAAAGCTACAATTTATGGTTTTGACAATAAACATTTCTGGAAAGCAAAAGATTTTCTAACAGTTTATCCAAATATTTTCAGAAGCAATTTTCGGACTTAGAAAGCCAAAAACAGCTTTTAAAAAGCCCTTCCAAAGGGGCCCATACTTAAACACTCTAAAAGTTTGGGGAAAGTTTTTTATTTCTATTAAACCATCGTTGTCAAAGTATTATGTTGGCGTTTTTCCCCCCTACTGTAAAATTTTCCAGTGGAAAGCAGATTTCTTGACCCAGGTTGACCAATGAGGTCATGTGGCAAATGTTTATCATTGATTGTGATATTTTATATCTTATTCCTTGCATTTTGAGATTTATTTTTTTTTTTTTTATTTTAATGCCTCATATTCTGGATGTTTTCAAGATTGTACTTTTGGATTTTAAATTTATGTCCAATTTGTACCTTTTTCCGAGCCAGTAGCTCATTTTGACGCCTGAACTAATGAATGAAGTCGTGTGACAAATGCTGCTTATTCTTTGTATGGTGTTTTACTTTTCATCTTCTATTGCCAGGTAACAACAGGTTCAAGTCTCTGGACTTTGTTGTAATGGGAGATGATAATAAAAGAAGGTTATTTATGTACAGATTAACCATTCCATTTCTAAATTCTTGGTGTGGAGCATAGTCATTTCATATCTCTTAACTTTAGCTCTAGCCTATCATATATCAATCTTTTAAGTTTTTTGGTGGAGGATGAACTAGTGTAAATGTTTATGAATTCGTATGGTCAGGCCTTATGTATTCTATTATGTAGCGCTAGGACATCTATTACCAAGGATGTCTGATGTATTGCAGAGTGCCGTTTCTGGGGTAAATAGGGGTCTTGCAGCGAACGAAGATGATCTACGGAAGGCAGAAGAAGCTGCCAAGGAGCTTGAGGAAGCTGGAGGACCAGTTAATTTGTCGTCTGATCTTGATAAACTGCAAGGGAGATGGAAGCTGATTTATAGCAGCACGTTTTCATCTCGAACATCAGGGGGCAGCCGTCCTGGACCTCCCACTAGAAGGTTACTCCCAATAACTCTTGGCAAGGTATGCCGCGAAAGCATATTCATTGTGTTCCCCAGCAACCTGTTCTGGTACACTAGCATTTTCTCTAATTAAAAACGGCCTGTTAAAGTACTCGTATGAATTGCCAGTTAATTAGCATATGGCCTTAAACTGATTCATAAATCTTCGAGCACTTTACATAGGAAATTAGAGATACATATGCTTTTATAAAATATATGACTGTCACTTCAGTGGAATGTTGTAAACTTAAAAGACTTGAGAATATGTAGAACATAAGATAAAAGCTTGTACGTGGATGAAGCATCTAAGATCATCTCTAATTTAAATGCCAATGCCGTTTCCAACCCTATATTTGGTTCAAAAGAGAGTGAAAATAGTATATTTTACGCATTGTTCTATTTTTTGCTCCAATGTATAATACTATTTTGAATGCTATATCAACGTTTTTGCCACATTAAGCTTTAGAACTTGTAAATAGAAATTTTTTAATCTTATAATCATTAAGTGAGAAAAGTTGATACATTAATAACCAATAGGCAATCAAATGCTAAGTATTAACATTGGAGATGACGCTCAAACTCCGTAAAAGTTTCACTATGCAACTCTCGTTTAGATGACTCTTGTGCTAAACATTTGACTAGTGGACTCATACCCTTTGCTTTTTTCAGCATTGTGGATGAACCACTCTTGTTTGTAAACCATTGTTTATGTGGTTTTGTTACCATCTTAATGTTTGTCTTCCTCCATGATTAGGTATTTCAGCGGATTGACATCTTAAGCAAAGACTTTGACAACATAGTGGAGCTCGAGTTAGGTGCTCCATGGCCCGTGCCTCCTGTCGAAGCGACTGCCACACTAGCTCACAAATTCGAACTCATAGGTTGGTTTTTATTGGACTCATGTCCTGTTCTTTGAAATCCTAGAACTTCTCTCTGATACATTTTCTAATTATGATGATATTAGGATCTTCAAAGATCAAAATTATATTTGAGAAGACAACAGTAAAGGCAACCGGGAACTTATCACAACTTCCGCCATTTGAGCTGCCTCGGCTTCCAGATGGATTAAGGCCTCAATCTGATACAAGAAGTGGTGAGTTTGAGGTCACCTATTTGGATGATGACACCCGGATTACCAGAGGAGACAGAGGCGAGCTTAGGGTTTTTGTGATTTCCTAATATATTTTTTTCCTCGTTCAAAAGCTTCAATGTTTTATTAACAGAATTTTTGCTCATCTTTTTTGGTGGCTGTTGGCTTATTAATACAACCCTGACAGATTGGGAAAAATGGTGCTCAATGATGAAACATTGTTGTATACTTGTAAATGCCGTTGTATATTCTAGCGAAGTTTTTCAAGGATTAACTAACTTAAAAACCAAGAATTGTTTATGTTTTTAGTATTTACGTATTTTTTCATTTATTTTTAACATAATTTTTTATAGAAAGATCGCGTGGTCACATTACTCCCTTTTACCGTCTGATTTTAACAAAAATTCTAACAAAAGGGATTAAGCGAGACCAAAATCAAAATTCAAGCAACAAAGTAGGAGTTTTAAAGTTTGGAGGATAAACTGGAAATTTATCCTAAAGTTCAGAGGATACCGAGGAGAATGTCTTTGCTAAGATAAATTAAAAAGCCTTTATTTGCAAGATCACATCTGAATTATATTATATTAAAAAATATAATCTATTTTTTAAAAAAGAAAAAAGATTAAAAAGGTATAATAATTGCGCCACTGATAGAGTATTCTTGCATACCCCATCAAAAAAAAAAAAAAATTCTCCAACTTTTAAACATGTTAGCAATATAATCTTTTACACATAAACCAGTGTGTTGTGAAGTTCTTTTTCTTGCAAGTTTATTCAACATGTAATCATGTTGCTATCATTATTATTATTATTATTATTATTTCTGTTAAATAGTAATAACAACTCTACTAATTTAATCATAACTCTCGCGATTAATGAAAATTGCACGTTTAAATACCGTTCAATATTTGATGGCTTACGCATTGAAATTCATTAGTGTATGAACAGTTTCAGTCAATGTTTTTTATGATCTTCCAATACAATAATCTCATAATAATGAGTTATTTTGTTTTTGAATATCTCATAATAATGAGTTAAAATTAAGAGAAGCTACTTTTATATTTAGACAAAAAAAATATTTTTTTAGGATATGATAAAATAAAATGTATACCTATGTATAACGGGAAAAAAAATGTAGCATCACTAGTAATTCCCAAAATGAGTTGAGCACTTTTCTTTCTTTCTTTTTTTAAAGAAATTTTTCCAAAAAAAAAAAAGAGCCACTGAGAGAGATTTTTTTTTTAAGAGGCAGAAAGACATATTGGCATTCCCATTTTCCTTCTTTTTTTTTTTTTTTTTAATTGAGCCTTTTTCGATTTTCGATTTTTTTTTCTTTTTCTGTAAAATAATTTCCATTTTTTTTCAACGGCTATAATTCCC
>CAMOHE010042828.1:0-43344 GCA_946598075.1 Artocarpus hirsutus | reverse complement strand
TCCACCATAACACATCCATTAACACTTCTTCATCATCTCTCATCATTTACAAGCCTTCCCATAATTCTGTCACTAAAACACCAAAGTCTTCCACCATAATGATGGCTATGATGTCACTTAGTTTCTCCAGGAGAAACCATCGGCGGGAGGTAATCTCATTAGCCGACAACGACTGGAGCCACTCACCGCAAAAGAGCAATAACAAGTCCTCCAACTCAAGATCACCATTTTCACCATTAAAGGCCAACTCCAAGCTCGTTCTCGCCCCACCTAAACGAGCTTGGAAACCATTTTCCCTCTCTTATAGCTACCCCACTTGAAGGGGTCTGAGGGTCACTTCTTCCCTCAATAGACTGCCCTATTTGAGGGACTACTTAACACCAACAACTTACTCAACTTAGCCACAAAGGCACAAACAATATCAATATAGAGGAAACCTCCACAAACTATTAATTTACAGTCCTCTTCCACGCCAGCTGCTCAACTAAAAATCCTTTTGGTCGGCATCTGCAACATGGAGCGGGAATTACAACAGGTTTCGCCCTTGGACGTCACCGTCTTTAGGGTCGTCCTGGTTTAGCCTTGCCCAGATGGGGCCACTATCAACACTAGCCGAGATACTCATTTCAGACACTTCCAATGCCAAGACAAACTCTAGAGAACTCATAGATCTCTGCCACCTAAAGTAGTGCACCCAACACCTGATAGGCAGGCTACTTATCCCAACTAAAACGACGCACGAAACTCGGGCTCTCCACGTCTGCAAGCCCTCCATAAAAGAGTCCCAGCAATTTCTTTCTTTTTTCTTTCAATTCCCATTACATTAGTTACATTACGTTTGCTAGCAATGCCCATATAGTTTTGAACTCTTTTATATATGTGCCCATATCTTGTCAATTGTTTTTTTTTTTTTTGGGTTAATCCAACGAGTTGTCTTTAAGATTCATCGCAAGTACCATTTAAGTCTTTGGTATTTAAAAAGTACTATTTTAATTTTTAATTTATTATTCTATTTTAATCTGATCCCTCTACTATTTAAGTGTTAAATATTTAAAGGAGAACTTTTAAGATATCTACTTCAGTTTCTAATATACTACTTAGCTTTACTCCCTACCATCTACCAATATTGGAAAAAAAAAATCTAAAATTAGAGACTAAATACAACAATTTTGATGTATGTGACAAAAATAAAAACAATTTTATCTTAAAGTTAGTTAGATGAGGTTTAACGCTTTTCTATACATATGTGTATATAATAACATAATGATCAGTTGCATGATTATCTGGTACAATATATAAATGTACATATGTAGACATATTTCACTACAGCATATAAATATACAAATGTTTTCTAACCATCTTAGTTTGTTATTTAAAGTGTGCGATTATCCAATATATACTGGAATCAAAATTCAATTTATCTTTTACTAAAAAAATTAAAATTAATTTGTCTAACAATATATATTATTTTAATTACATGTACCAATTGTTATATTTAGTTTCTCAATTTAGATTTTTTAAATATTAATTTCAAATAACTCTTGACTAATACAGGGCCGAAAGTGAAACAAAATATTATAATAGTGACTAGAATAGGACATTTTAATTTTTTTTTTGTTAAATATTTAACACTTAATTAAAGGGAGGAGGGGAATTGAAATAAAATAATAAATTAAGGATAAAAAAATGGGATTGAGGATATCCTTCAAGGACCATCCCTCTTTTTATGGAATAACTTGTCATTTGTTGATGGTATGCTTATTTAAAATGGTTGCTTGTAAGTTATAACTAGACAATGTTGTTACAGAAAACAAACCACACGACTTTTCTTCTCTTTCTTTGATAGGATACTATCTTACCCTTTTAGAGTATAAGTTGCCTCAATAATTATAGGAGGCGACACCACCCCTAAGCTAGTCTCCGGACTCTTGGCCCTTTGGGAGGTTATCCAAGGGATGCAAGGGGGGCAGCTCTGGGGAAGGGTTAATGGTCTTGTGAACTAGGGTGGAACCACGAGGCTTGAGGAAGGGGGAAGGGAAGGGGAAGGTTTCGATTATTGGTGTTCTATAGATGGCTTGTAGCTTTCCTCCATCAAGATCTTATGCATACATATAGACGGCCTAGTTCTCTTGATGTTAGCTAGAGACCACCTAGTGTAGTTGTATGTTCTCTTGGCATCCAAGAAATCTTATCCTCTTGTTCTTCATTTAAAGAGCCAGAAATCATAACAGGAAGAGTACAAGATTTCCCCAAGAAAGAATACCATAAATGATAAGGCAATGGTTTAAGCTCCAAGACTGGTGGCTTCTCGATAGATGGTAATGGTTTAGGATTTCCATTTCCCAGTTCTTCAAATGGCCTTTTAATAAAGACAGGGTGTTGTCACTTTCAAGCGATTAATGCACTCCAAAATCTTAGGATCATCAATGTCAAGAGTTCCGACAATGCATGCTACAAAAGGTTCAACCAAATAGTTTACTTAAAAAGCTTCCTCGATGAATTTATCGACAATGTCTATCTTCAAGCAACTCTCTACTTCATCCAAGCACTTCATCGCCTTGAAGACATTAAAAATGACATGCTCTTTTTGAACTTTCAGAATAAGCTGCCCTTTTTGCACATCAATAAGATTCTCCCAATAGCTAAAAATGGCCTACCAAGAATAATAGGAATTTCCCAATTTTCCTCTATATCAAGAAAAATAAAATTAGCTAGAAAAATAAGCTTGTCAATCTTTACCAAAACATCATCGATGATTCCTCTTGGACACTTGATAGACCGGTTTACCAATTGTAGAGAGAATGTAGTTGGCTTTGCTTCCTCCAAACCTAACTTCTAATACACCGAGAGGAGCACTAGATTGATACTAGCACCCAAGTCATAAAGAGCTTTGTCAAAGAATGAATTTTCGATGGAGCAGGCTATAATAAAGCTCTATGGGTCCTTTAGCTTAGACAATAATTTCTTCTACATGATTGCACTACACTCCTCAGTAAGTGCAACTATCTCATACTCTTTTACTTTCCTTTTGTTATAAAGGATTTCCTTCATGAACTTCATATAGCTGGGCATTTGTTCCAAAGCATTTGCAAAAGGAATTTTGATATGCAATTTCTTAAACACCTCAAGAAATTTAAAAAATTGCTTATCTAATTTCTTCTTCTAGAACCGCTGAGAGTATGAAACCAGTGGAACATATGGTGGAGGATTACTTAGAAACAACTTTGAATTTGGCCTTTTAGCTTCTTTTGGGGACTCTTGTCTTTGTTTTGTTAGGGAACTCTTCTTTATGGCTCTGGATCATTAACATCTGCTCTAAAACGTTCCTTCAACTCCTTGCTACTTCAAAGAATAATCGCTTTGACATGATCCATTGGATTGGTCTCAATATTGCTTGGTAAAGTACCCTATGGTCTTGTAGTGAGAATGTTTGAAAGCTCTCTAATTTGGACCTTCACATTTCTAATAGATGCCGCTTGACTTTAAATAGCAGTCTTTTGTCCCTAAAGTGTGGCATCCGTCCTTGTCATAAACTGATTTGTATTCGTAGTGAGTTGAGCAAGAGCATCTTCCAATGACACTTTGATTGTTCTTCCATGAAAGACAGATTATACATGTTGGAGAAAGGATTGTTTTGCTGCCAATTGAAATTTCGAACAAAGTGAGCTTGTCCAGGCTGAGAAAGAGCAAATGGGTCGCCTACTTGATTTTAATTACTTGCATGAGCTCCATTACATAGCTCGTGCACTTCAGGTGAAATATGTGTGACACTGGCAGACAATGAGCCAGCTGCTTAGATAAAGTTCAACTTGACTACTTCATGAACTCCAAAGGCTTTCTTTAGTGCAGAACGTTCAGTTGGTCACTGATATGCATTAGCAGCCATCTCTTTAAGTAATAAGCCTCTTCTTGTGTCTTCTCCCATAGAAGTTACGCCTACTGTTGCATCTACAAGGGTTCTAGTTGAGTCACATAATACATCGTAGAATGTATGCACTTGTAGCCAATTAGGTAATACGTGATGAGGGCATCTTCTCAACATTTCCTTGTACTTTTCCCAAGCCTCATAAAGTGATTTCATCTCATGTTAAGTGAAGGCGGTAATGGAGTTCTGCATCTTAGCTGTTTTTCCTAGCAGAAAGAACTTCGTTACGAACTTTTGGGCTAAGACAACCCAAGTAGTGATGGTTCTAGGCAGTAGAGAGTTTAGCCACAACCCAAGTAGTGATGGTTCTAGGCAGTAGAGAGTTTAGCCTACTCTTAAGCTTTGTCTTTAAATGAGAACGAGAACAATCTCAGTCTAATGGCATCATCAAAATGACATGTCATAGATTTCGAGAAAGATAATTGTATAGGCATCGAAATCATCATTGAGCAACCCACCAAATTGGACAGATTACACCATTTGAATAATAGTTAGCTTGATCTCAAAATTGTTAGCCTAAATTGCAGGTCGTCTAATATCAGAAAGTGTCTCGCTGATGATGGGCAACCCATGATCTTGTAATAACAGGCTGTTGTTGTTGACTTTTCCCAGTTTCTACCCTTCTTCTGTCAGTCATGGCTTCTTGCAACTATCTGGTAGCTTTTCTTTTTTCCTTTCTGTTTTTTTACTACAAGTGCGCTCAATTTCATAATCATACGGAAACAAGTCAGAACTATAAGACCATCTGATGCACCTAAGAATAACGCCTGAAGAATAGAAACAAGAACAAAAAATAAATGAAAGAAATAAAAATTAAAACTAAAATAGAGTTATTTGGTATCGACATTAGTAAAATCAAAGCAATCTCTGTCAACGATACGAAAAACTTGCTCTGAAAATTATTACAAGTGTATAATATCATGCTAACAAATAATATTGAGTGAATCAGTATCGTTCATACGACGATAGTTTGCCTATAAATACCAAAATTATTGTAATTTAATTTTATTTGAACGATCAAATAAAAGAGATGATGGCATAGAGAAATAAAATAAAGACTAGATCAAATTAGAACAAAACAAGATGCAAAATTAAATAGAAATGAATTTAATCCATTAAACATTTAGGTTTTTGATTTCATTGTGACTAATATGCTTTGAACTATTGATCTTATCAATCTCAAAATTATTCTCCTAATTGATAGTCAAAAATCTCTAATTTATTAATGTTCTCTCCTGATTTACACCAAAATACCCTTTGTTACTAACCTACTTTTATTCCTATGTGAATCAAATAATTGAGAATTCATTAATTTTTAATAGATTTTCATATAGCGATCATAAAAACTATGCAGGTATATTTCGATCCTACATGTAATTTATGACATTCACTACATTGATCATAAAACATAAATCTACTTTCGGTTTTATTATGACTTAACAAATCATCTAATCAGTAGCCACTTAATTGAAAGCATGATGAATAGTGACGAACACTCAACTAGAGAAAATAGTTCATCAATTGCATTGATAGAAAAATTCCAAACATCATAGTTAGGTTATATCGTTGCCCTAGAAATTGAAAATAAATAACATTCTAAACAAATTCTTGAACATGAGAAGAGGAAGAAGAAGAAAATTAGTTGTCGAAATTGAAGTTGAATTCTAAATTGAGTGAACTGTCTTCTCCTTCGTCGTGCCAAGCTTCTCTCTCTCTTTCTCTTTTAATAATGTCTATGAGTCTTCTAAAAACCCTATCCAGCAAAAAGGAGAATATTACAAAAGGTTCAAAATAAAAAAATTCAAAATTTTCGTTCCAACATCGTAGCTCTAATGTCCAGCGCCATGGCGCTAGCCCTTGATTCATATTTCCTCAACACCACTCCAGCATTGTGACACCTACTGCCAAGCGCCTAGGTGCTAGGTCCTTCTAGGTCCTTTAGTCAAAATGCTCTTTTCCAGCTTTAGAGCCGCGATGCTAGCAATCACGGCTGTGACATTGCCTTCTTTAATTTTCTTCATTTTAGACCTTTTTTAGTTGCTTTTTCTGTCACTTTCACGATCAACCAAAAATACTACACTTTTTTTGAATCTACAAGATAAAGGTGAAGACAAATAAAAAGATAACAAAATCTCCGGAAAACCACAAAAATATCAAGCTAGAGGTATTTTAGCAATGAATATAAAATGGATTCATCAGCGAGCTGCAAACGTCAAGGGTTGTAGAAAGAGTGAGACATCGTGATTTTAGAATTGGTGATGTTAGAAAACCTTACAATTCTAGTTTCTTTGTAACTGTCATTCGAAGTAATAAGATTCTCATCATTCAAGTTGATATGCTTAACACCCCATGGATTTTTCCTAAGTTGTTTTTTTTCGTCAATAAAATTATGGTGCTTTTGCCTCGGTGGTGTTTATTTGTTTGTTATTGTAATAACGGAGGTGGTTTTGTAATGTTGTTTTAGAGTTTAGGTGGTCGCCTTGTGTTACACTTCATGGCTCTCAATCCATTAGAAGCTCTCGTCCATTGTACAGGGTAAAAAGAGCCTAACGTGAAGTCGTTCTTGTTGTGCCAAATTGCTCCCATTCTTGGGCTTCTACCACACACCTTTCCCATTGAGCGTTGATCTGTTTGCACTGGTTGTACTGGTCTCTGTTGAGCATTTTCCAATAATCTTCCTTTTTCTTTCTGGGCACTTACATCAATCAGCCGAAACTAAGCCTTATATTACATGGTCATTCACATTTGTTTTTATTGTTTGATTTGAATGAAATCTTTCCTTCAAAAAAATTGCCACATTTTGTTTCAATGAGGCTTAAAAAAAGGTGAGCAAAAAGATGTTACAAACTCAATTTAATTATTTATTAACATCACCAATTCAAAGAAAATCGCATTTTCCCATTAAGAATTAACAGTAACTTGTTTCGGCGAGGCATGAAGTGCTAGGCTTCCTAATATTTGAAAAACAACAATC
This sequence comes from Artocarpus hirsutus, assembly GCA_946598075.1. NCBI lineage: Eukaryota > Viridiplantae > Streptophyta > Magnoliopsida > Rosales > Moraceae > Artocarpus > Artocarpus hirsutus. Next base: position 36,445 of record CAMOHE010042828.1, on the reverse strand, counting down.
TATCCTCTGTGTTTTCACTGCGCTCCCAGCTCTCTCTCTCTCAACATGTAGTTTCCATGTGAGCACTTCTATTCAGCCCCGTCAAGCTCCAACCCCACCCAAGACGTGGGCCTCACGGATTTGTCTCTGATGGGGTTGGAGCCCAATAGGAACGTTAAGCATTTTCCAGTTCAATATTCAAATCCCAACGAGCCAATGCTGCTTTCATGAAAGTAGTGCAGCTATGAGCTATCTTCTCCAGATGTGTAACCATCAAGCACCACCAAATGAATTCACATTTTCCTATTTTCTTTTTTTTTCCTTTTCTTTTTAAATAGAAAAAATACCCTTTGTGTTTTCTCAAATACTTTTGCTCTTATTATGAAAATGCCCAAACCCCCGGTGTTATGTCAAAATACTTCTTTTGCCTTTCTTATTATTAAAATACTCAAAACATTTTTTGTGTTTTCAAAATTATACTCATAATGCCTCCTGAAGCAATTAATTTTTAAAAAATTTTAAGATTATCATTCCTAATATATATTAAATGTTATTTTAAATATAACTAGACTTAAAGTAAGAGAGGGTGATTTAAAATGTTCAAATAAATATTTTAACTAAGCCAATACTTCAAGTACTTTGATAGTTTCTAATTTTTTTAAGATTAATTTTATTTAGTATTTTGGTTTAATAATGTTTTAAATTGTATTTAGCAAAAATTAGGAAAGATAATTTTAGTTTCTCAAAAAGTTTAATGAACATGAGAAAAACTCGTTGAAAACAAAAAACACACGTACACAAAATAACCTTTCAATTCAATATATATTAGGAATGATAATTTTGAAATTTTTAAAAACATTAATTGTTTGAGGGGATATTTTGAGTATGATTTCAAAACACAAGAAGTGTTTTGGGCAATTTTAATAATAAAAGAGGCAAAAGTAATATATAGACAAAACACATGGGATTTGAGCATTTTACTAATAAGAGGAGCAAAAATGATATTAAGGCAAAACATAAAGGTTGTTTTGAGTATTTTTTCTTTTCAACTAAAAACAAATCCCTATTTCTCTCCATTTCCCAAAAAAAAAAAAAAAAAAAAAAAAAAAAAAAAAAAAAAAAAAACTAGAATCTCACGATGTAACTTTGTGCGGGGCAGTTTCAACTTTCTCTAGGAATTTCAAGTCTACGTTAGGCTCGCTCTTTAGAAAGATCAAAAAGTTTGACTGATACCTAGGTTGAACACGACAAATAAGTCTAAACGACAATTCCAAAGACGAGCTGCCCTGTTCAACGCAAGAAGGTCACATGTAGTGAGGACATCATGGCATACCTGCATTCCACATGTCATCAACTAACAAAAGGACGTGTCCTGTGGCTTCTGCCTTTATAAAGAAAGTTCTCTTTTTCATCAATGAGCTCTTGTAACACATTATTGCACAGTTCGTTTCAAGTAACTAATCTTAATACCATGTGACCAGAGTTTTCTCAGACAAATCGACACCATTTTGTTTGACCAGCTAAGATGGAGAATGAATTTTCGCATACATTGAAGCATGGTCATGCTCTCTTGGTGCGCCGTCCAACTTGAAGAGCCAGCTCTGTGTCAATCTTGAGGGAGAGGTCAAGAGCTTTCACAGAATGTGTTAGTGCTCCACTGCAGAGCAAAAAGAGAAATCTAAATCAATATTGTAAATCATAAACGGGACCGGAAAAAACGCTGTTTAAAATGCTTGTAAACTGATGCTAGAGACTTATTTCGGGTGAAAGACTTTCAAAAAGAATACGTAAAAATGTTTTGAGAAAAAAGAACGGTTTTGTTTAGAAGGGCCAAGATTGAAAACCATAGAGCTTTTAGTTGTTATCATATTCAAGTAATGTGCACTTTGCCTAACCATACCCGACCCATAAGTGCGGCGGAGCTAGACATTTTTTGTTCAGAAGGGCACTATGAAAGAAATAAAGCTAATATTTTTATTGAATAAATATATAGTTATATATTTTTATAATTAAAAGGGGACACAATTAATTTCTCTTGTAAAAAAGGGACACATCTTTTAAGTATTCAATGGGGCATAACTGTTATTTTTCTTACAAAATAGTTGTAATTCTTGTCCCTACTTAATTATACTTGTCTGCGCCGGAGCCACATGATTTTATCAATGCTACAATTGGGAACTATAAAAACCATGACATTTTATTCTCGACACTCCTCAGAGCTCTTAAAAAAAACTACCCTCACTTGCATACCTCTCTAATATATATGACGGTGACGGCAAGCCTCAGGCGCATATATATGTCTTTCCACATTATAAAGAAAGATGGAGACAAACCAACTTCCATTATTTCCAGATGGATTCTCCAATCATAAATTCATCAAATATTTGCAAGACCAAGGTAACAAACTCTATTTAGAACAATATTTTATGGTCTTTCAAAAACTAATAATAAATAAAAAATAATAATAAGGCCTTGCAGAACTTAATGGGCTCTGCACTCTAAAATGGCCAAGTCCTGACCGTTGAAGGCACATTCCCAATCATGATAAACTAGTGCATTTCTATAATCATTCACAATTAGCTGTTATGCAAAGCACTGTAAAAATATTGAGCAATTGTTATCAATGATGATGCATTTCCCTTCCATATATATGTGTGTGTGTGTGTGTGTGTATGATGCATTTCAGTTTCTATCCTCCTCGGTTGGTGGTAACTGCCAGTCAGGTTGCCCTTCTCCTCACCCTGTCCACAAGCCTAAAGCCTATCCCTCTCCTCTTCTCCCATTCCTTCGCAGAAAACATAGAATCTAAACCTTCAGGAAAACTAAATAAGAATTGAGAGATTATAAACAATACCTTGAAACATAGGTCACCCCCGTGCCTCCAATTTTGTGCACTGTTTCCAGAGTAACATTGCCAGATGCCTGTCACCACAAAGCAGGTAGTTAACAAATAACAATATTATGAACTACATTAATAACACCGCGTGCATGGATATTTCCAAGATAGATCCAGTGATTGAAAGAATTAGAAGGAAAGCATGCATTTGTGTTGGTTCCTGTTAGGCACATGTAGAACTTAAGTTTAGGCTACCTCAGTTTCAAATCTCCCATTAATCAGTTTCACAGCTTCTTTAAGCATAGATACGTCAACATCTCCGTTTGGGAGTGGCACAACCATGTTATCCAACATTATTCTAGTCAATGAAGTATTTGCTTGTGACGCATAATTTAACACCTCGTGTACTTCCTCCAGAGTCCTAGCTTCAACCTGGAAACCAGAATAAAGTTTATGAACCGCGAGAGTAGTTTCTATGATTGTACCTCTGTGCATACAATAATTACATATATACAATCGTAATCGCCAACAAGCACATACAACCTAAGAAAGATGAGAAAAGAGCAGATATTTGCGAATACAGTGGTACAATATATGTAGTATCAAACAGACATCAAGTGATTGTTCAAGAAGCCTAGAAACCAAGACAATTGCAGCAGCATTCAAGAGATGAACTGAATAATAAACACCTTTGCTTTTAAGAAGCTTAGAAAATGAAACACCCACCAAAAAAAGAAGAACCTACCTCAAGCCCCATTTTAAGATTTCTTTGCTCTAGATACATGTCCACAGCTCTTATAGCATTCGTTATGCCACCAGCAGCTGATATATGATTATCTTTTATTAATACCATATCAAATAGACCCATTCTATGATTCTGCCCTCCACCAATAAGAACCTACACCATAAAATTTTATTAGGAAACCATACCGCTAGATTGCACAAGACTAGAACAACAAAAGGAGGAAATGCAATATACCGCCCACTTGTCAACCAGACGTAAACCTGGAGCAGTTTTCCTCGTCTCTAAGATAAGTGCAGGATGTGCAGCATAGGCCATTGCCTACAGGAAGAAAAAGCCTCGTTAAACCTCCCCTCACCTCTACTGAAGTGTGCATACCAATGTAAAGATTTAACAAATACACTTTGTTTCTTCAAGTGTAACAATGTGACACTGCCTCTCTGAACACATTTATCCCATCATCCAGCACAGGTTCAAATCAGCCAATAATAGAATATTAGGAAAAAAAATAATATATATACATATATATATATATATATTAGGAAAAAAAATAATATATATACATACATATATATATATATATATATGTTTTTGAAAATTTCAATGGCAAAAAAGGTTTTAAGTTCTACATAGAGGCTATTCTAGCGCAAGAAACCGTAAACTATATACACCTCCCTGACTCCAAATCCCTTTTTTCCTTTGTGATGATAACCCTCTTTGACTTCAAACCTATAACTTCTCCAAAGAAGAGGCGTAGCACTAGATAAGTATCCAAGGACCATGTATAAAGCTTTTCTGATAGGAATCTAATCTGACAACCCAAATTTTAAATCTGCAAAGCTTTTTCTGTTACTGCAGAAAAGATTTGCACAGCCTAATTAGATCTACTCAGAAAAACAAATGAATGAAACAGCATTACCTTAGTCAGAGTTGCTATTCCACTCATCCTCTGCATAAAATTTAGAGCTACCCTTTCAGCTACAATAATGCTGTATGCCGTTCCTGTATACAATTCCTTTAAACTTCCTTCCAATAAAGTTTTAAATGCCACTGAACATTTTTATTCCGATTTACCATAGACTTTTCCGAACTTTAGGCCCTTATGAACGGAGTCTCCATCCTTCCGTGACCACTCCACCTGTATGTTGAAATGCACAAGACGAGTCAATTAATATGCAAACAACACACAAGTAAAGTAATCCAAGAAAAATATAATGCAGAATCTTAAATACCTTTAGAGAAGGATCAACTTCATGAAACACCATCTCTGCAAGCGCGATGCCAGCAATGACACCATCCTCCTTTGCTAAGAAATGGGCTTCAACTTCTGCTTCTTGCGGAATGGTGGCCAGAGACGTTACATCACCTACGTTAACAAAAACCATATTACGTTTCAAATTAACTGTCCATCGCAACCTGCAACATGTTAATGACAGCTATTAAAGTCATCAGGATAAGACCACAGAAAGTAAGAGAAAGTTCGAATCTCGAACCTCGATCACCGGCATCTTCAGCAAGGGCTAACTTTATAACACCTTGCAAATTATAGGTAGGATGTGAAGGAGGCTTCATCACCATTGACTGAATGGAAATTCCAGGCTTTTCAGTTAAAGACATCCTAACAACCTGCCTGAAAATTATTTCCACACATAATCCAAATCAACGTCATTCCAAAAATAAAAACAAATTCATAAAATCGCATATTTCTATTACAACAATATAAATTAGACACTTACATACATACATACATATATATTATCTACACTCTCATAACATCACAAGTTAGCTACCTTCTCTGGAAGAAGAACCGGCGCTGTTTGGTTTCCGAGAAAACCAAAGGTTTTGATTCTGAGTTAGGGAAAATGGAGAGGAAAACCGCCTTTGAGAGCAGAGACGCCATTGTTTTGTTTGTTTGGTTTCAAAATACATAAACATACATACATACATACATACATATCGAAATTCTTATAATGAGAATTCAGTGAATTTCTGCGAAAAAGTGGAATCAAGAACACGGGAAACTCACCTCTGAGCAGAAACCGGAGAGACTCGTTGCCAGCAAAGACGCGGGAGCGTGGCCGAGAATTTTGGTAGCCCTACGGGTACTATCATTCGAGGTTGTTGCATTTGTACAAGCCTCATCGGGGAATTTTGGATAGGGTAAGCGAAAACGATTGATGTTGCGCAAGAACGACGTCGTTTTGATATGAGCGGTTTGCGCGCCGCTACACCGCCACACAGGAGTGTTGTGTTGTACTAGAACGGCACTAGTACGACGCCATATATCGCGGAGGCGCGAACGTCGCAGCTCTCTTTTGATGGGTAGTCTCTCTTTTATTTTATTTTATTTTTATTTTTATTTTTTTAAGAAAGGAAAGGGGAACAAAGAAATTGTCAATAAGACACCCACTTCAAACTCTCCAATTTAAACGTTCTTTATGCTCAACTCGGGTATAAATGCTATAACGTGAAATCCAATAAATTTATGTGTCCTTGTATGTTCACTCTCCAGTCTAAACTCGAATATTACTTTTTTAATAATAAATTTTAACAATTTTTTTAAAAGGATGTAATATATTTCAAATCAAATAAGTACATATACCAATTCTAACTTATACGAGCAAATTCTGTAGGAAAAATCCGATTCTAATAAACAATTAATTCTTTCAATAAATTTGAATAAAACACTCAAAGAATAAATGTGTATTGAGGTCGAAAGTCGAAAACTCAACAAGGTACGCTATTGAGCGAGCGCATACACAGCTGTTTGACAAATCCTCTATAATCCAAATTGAGAAAGTCGTAGCACAAAGGCCACGCCTAATGCCGCTAAGTAACAAGCCTAATGGACAACTAAACACTAAAAAACAAAACAAACGAACGAACAAACCCACAAAGCAGGGTACAAACCACGGTTAATATAATAAAAATACACTGAAAACTAAAAGGCACCACCGTCAACCGCCTCTTGTGAGGATGCAGCCAGTGAAAGAATACCCGGAAAGCCAAAAGACTTCGAGAGGCACACGGAGAGGTTGAGCAAACGTCGTCAAACTGCAATATGTGACCACCACAAGCCACAGCCGCCGTCGGAAACTAAGAACTCCGTCTCCCCAAGAAGCTCACCGCCATGTGGAACAATACCCCACAAAAGCATAGCCGCCACCAGCCGACAGGCGCAGAGAAACCTACGACAATACCCAACAGTGATCCATCTTCATTGCAAGCAAGATCCGCACCAAGAAAGGCACTACTCCACGCACAATTACTACCACGAGGAAGTCCACAGCAAGACGAGACCGAGGACCAAGTTTTAGGGTCGGGAGCCCGGCGACGTGCCCAGAGACGGTACCATAGTTCTAGCCAATACTTCGCTTTCAAAACCTGTTCGCGTTCTTAAAGCCAGAGAGAGAGAAAGGAGTTGAAGTAAATTTTAACAAACTTAAACTACCAATTCCATTATTCTTTTTAATCTCATAAAAAAATCATCTATTTTATTTTCTTAAAAACCCTTACTTAAAGAACAGAAAATTTGAGGGCTTTTCAGGCTCTAGTGGGAGAGTGCAAAGGGAAGGATTTATTAGGATAGATGCCTATGAAGTATATGATATTTTATAATAGACATATTTATAAATAAATAAAGCGAGTTTATTCATTATATTTGTGTGTATGCATTTTAAATATTTTAAGAATATCATGAAAATTTCATAATTATTTATATGACTTTAAATATTGTATATAACATTATATACAAGAGAATAATATTTAAAAATGGTAATTAAAATGGTCAGTATCATATAATTATTTATTCAATTAAAGTATAAAATTTTTAATTGATCGTTACTAGTGCAAGTCATTTTCATTAAGAATGAAATGGTCTTATCCGAAACGTTAATATAATAAGTCATTAAATAAGAACACTGTACATAATGAGATTATGTTGTACCGAGCAATGATGAGATATGAACAGCTAATAATTTCTATTAAATATAGCAAGTTCTAATCACATCATTTGATGATCATTTATAAGAAGATCTTACTCATAAGTTATTAACAAACTCCTATTTATGGATTTATGTCTTTTGACTAACTTGGTACGGATTTGAAGGTTAAATCTTATTCTTTGTATCTTGGAGACATGATGAAATAAGTAGCCGAGAATGTTTATATTAATTACAAGATGAAATCCATTTCTTCTCTAATGAAAAACAGATAAATAATTCTTTTGAGTATTGATTCACTTGAATAATAAGAACGCTCAACTCAATTTATGATTAAGTTCATGAATTTATTGTTCATTAGGGGGCATTCAAGGAAAAAGAAGTAATTAGAGAGGTTAACAGATTTTATCTAGCTGAAATTATGAATTATTTATGGAGGATCAACTTATATATAATGACTCTATCAAATGAATAACTTTAAGAAATGATTAATTGAATATCAGTAATTTTAAGAGAGCAATTTCAAGTATTTAATGGAGTTATATTAGAATTAATAAAATAGTAATATATTAATTAAAGAGTTTAATTAAGATATTAGTTTTATTGGAGCTTGAAATTGTGGGTCCATGAGTCTCCCGCTATCTTTGTAAACACTATTTGCACAAGTGAAATTATTAGTTTAAATAATTAATTTATAATTATTAAATTCTAAATTAAAAATCCCTCAAAATAAATTAATTATGAATTAATTTATATTTATTAAATAATTAGATTATTTAATAAATAAAATAAAATAATTAATTTTAGAAAACATACAGTGGGTGAGTCCAACTGTGTATGGCACACACAGTGGGAGGGTCCTACTGTGTGTGGCGCCCAAGCATAAAAAGAAAAGTCCTCTTGTTCATTTGAAAGCTTTTTACAAATTTTTCATATTTAGTATTTCTAATTTTGAATAAATGTGATTAAATTCAAATATAAAAAGTTTGATATGGAGACAAATGAGATTGAGTAACAAGAAGTTTTTCTCTTCCTTCTCCTCTAAATTGGTGCCACACATAGATATGGTATCTCTATGTGTGTGTGGCGCCTATAGCAATATTGGAATGGAAAACTTGTGTTTTTTATTTTAATTAAAATATTTGATATTAAAATTAAAATATAAAAACTTTTCAAAATTGATTAGCTCTATTATTCTATATAAATAGAGACCTCCTCTATTCTTTTAGTAGAACACTTATAAGACTTGAAGAGACTGAGAATACTTTGTAAAGAAATATTCATAAACGTATAGAGAGAGAAAGAAAAGTTCTCCTATTCCTTAAGTGGTCATTAGTAATCATATTCCTTCTACGCCCACACGTGATTCCATCCAAGTGCCAATGATTAGATGAGGAAAATGTTAGTTTCAAAGATAGGAAACATCCTTTACAATCACTATTCCACTTCAACTTCATCTCTATACTGGTAAACAAAGTATTTATATACGAAATTAATATAATATATATCATTTTATAAAAGTTTTGAGAAAATTTTTATTATACATGATCTATACCTTTACTACAATTCTGCTATATTTTGTGAAAAATGTTTTTCCCTGTAATAAAATAGCTTATTTTTATCTGTCTTTCCACTTTATACAAAATAAAATATTATACAATTGTTTATATATTAATAACATTCACGACATATAGGTCAAATTGTTAGTTCACGATATGTAAATAAAATTGAGCATTTTTATATTGTATTGTTATTTATTTCTATTTTGCATGAATGTTTATCCTAATTATTGAAGTTTCCATTCTGAAATAAAATTGCTCAATGTATTTATAGTACATTAAACTAGACGGCAATAAAATTATTATCGTTTTCTTATTCCGTTTAAAAGTGTTAAAATTCTATTAATGATGGACGTGCGTGAATTTATTTTATTTGAACTTCTTCATAGTGTTTGACTTTGTTTTGTGATAATCCTCCTTAGTAGCTAAATCAAGTTACTTCTTTGAATAGAACTTTCTATCTTAATTGAAGTTTTTAATTGAGAGGCTCATTTGACATTGTTTTTGAAGATTGCTTTATATTGCTAAAGAATATACAACGGATCAGGGTATTTGGTCAACACTGACTTTCACAGCAGAAACTAAAAATATTGTCCAAGAACAGAATTTATGAACCTTGTGTCTGGTAAATGAGTTTAAATTGTTTATAGTATAAAGTCCCCATATGCTATAATGTAAAGTAAAAGTATACTACGATATAACTCTTATGTACTATAATATTTGAACTTATTTTTTGAGTTCAATCACTTATTTGTCAAATACCTTAAGTTTGTCAACAATTGCTTTCTAAAACTTCTGTTGTCATTGTTTAAGTTTTAATAAAAGGATTATTAATAATGATGACCCTTAAACTTTAAGATCTCTCTTACTTTGTCTCATAAACTTTAAAATTAGCACTTTATTTCTTGAACATTTAAAACCCCTCACTTTACTTCTAGAATTTTGACAATTACCATTCTGCCATTTTTCAAACCTCTTCATTTTGTCTCTTCTTTTTTGATTTTCCTTTCAAATAGACAAATTAACTCACGTAATCTGTTCGTGGGTCATCTGTAAGGACAAAAATAAGATTTTATTATTTTCAGATTTTGCTTTACGTTTACACTCTCATCATTAGTAAAAATTGAAGATTACATGATGGTTTAAAACCATTGTGTAAAGCATTCACGACGGTCAAAAACCTATCATTAAATCATCCATCGTAGTATCAAAGAGACTTTTCATGATGGTTTTTTATCGTCGTAAAATGCCGCTAATGGCGGGTATTAAGCATGTTCTATAAGAGGCTACCACAACAATTTTGAGAAAAAACCGTCATGGAATATATGATTAAACAATAGTTTTCAATAAAAACTGTCGTAAATCTTGGTTATTTTCTACCTTTCACGACTATTTTGGTAAAAACTGTCGTATAATGTATAGTTTTTACGACGGTTTGTAGTAAAAACCGTCATAAAATATCAGTTATTAATAAAAAAAAATACAAGAATTTCTAATTTCCCACAGGATGCCCTGTCCCATATGTTATCCACTAATACAAGGCCCTAATTGTAAAATCATATATTTACATTGAACTATAAATTTTTTTTTTAAAAAAATCATATATCTACCGTACTACTTATATCTAAGCAATCATGCTTAAATAATAATTCATACAAACATATACTAATAATGCTTAAACAAAAACTAAAACCTGAATAATTCATAAAAATACATGTACAAACTCAAATAGATTGTAATTCACATAAACACATATACATTCATTAACTAAATAACAAATGTTAATATAAAGAACATGAAAATAACAAAAACTAAAACTAATAAAACTAAGTTACAAACTAACTAGCAAACTATATAACTAAAAATAATTAATTCACACAAACCTTAAATAATCGCTAGTGAGATTTGAGCAACAAAAATATAAATAATTGTTATGATGGTCATAGAGGATTTTCATCAAACCTGTAGTGAGCATACACATCAACACATACACAAATACATAGAAAGTAATTATAACTCAAACTAAAACTAAAATTAGAACCAATTAAAACAAATTAGTTCACACAAACCATAAAATAATTAAAACTAAAACAATATACCTAAAAATTAAAAAATCTAAACAATAAAAAAAGAAATGGAAAGTTATCAAACAGCGGCGGGATCATGGAAGGTAATAAGCTTAAAGGGAAGAGCACTTGAAGAGTTCATCAAACATGTAGTGGGCATCACATATACAAACATAAATGCAAATGCATAGAAACTAATTAAAGCTAAAACTAAAATTAGAATTAAACAACTAAAACTAATTAATTTACATAAACCATAAATAATTAAAACTGAAACTATAGAACTAATTTTTTTTTAAAAAAAATAAACACTAAAAAATGAAACAAAGTGTTACCAAATGGCGGTCGGATGTGGGCAACAACGGGGTCATGGAGGCGATGAGCTCAAAAAGAAGACACTTGAAGAGAAGAACCTTCACAGATGAGAGATAGTGACGAGCTCGTAGGTTGTGGGAGCCTCGAGACTAACAAATAAAAAAAAGAGATGAATATGCTAAATATATCTATTAAAACAATACAAATTTTACTCAAATATATTCAATATATAGTTATTAAATAGATTAAAACACCAATAATAAACCATAAGGTTATTTCATTCTTTTAGATATATTCAAGACAATAAAATTTGAAATCAAAATTATCTTCTGCTTAGAATTTGTGTAAATAAATTATATGATTGTTTTACAATACCGAATAAAACTAAAATTATAGATATATGTACAAAAACATGTTTAATTTATTAATTATACATCACACCATCAATTTAAACCATTCATAGACTTCAGTGTGCCAAACACTTGATTTCGACTTTTGGTAAGACAACTGTTTTGAAAAAATAGGAACTTCTACAATGATGAGAGAAGACCTCCCACACCAATATCAATAATGCAGCTACTTCGCTTTTTATAAGATTGTTTATGAATTTGAACGTGGAAATTGCAAAATAAAACGATATAGTTGTCACCTTTTAATGACATGTGATTACTTTACATACTTAATACAACTATTTACGAATTTTAAAAATTGAAAATATAAAATGGAATGATAAACTTATGAACCGAAATCGATATAATGAATGACTCCTAACACTATAAAATGACTTATTTAACAACATCATACTAAATTGGCCTAAAAATTGTTATATTTTATTGGTACGAAAACTTTGAAATCGGGCATGAAATAACTACACCACAGTACGAAATAGTTTTTAAGTGGAAATTTTATCCAATCCTATCACATTATATATTTTTAACTTAATATCTTTAATATGACTAATCATTTGGAATTGTGTCGATATTATTTCATATATGCTTACTGCCTAGTGCTTTATAATTGTGTACCGCCTAATTAAACAATTGTTCAAAGAAAATTTCATAAAAAAGAAAGAATTGCTCCTACCATTTAAGCTCTAGAAACGAAGGAGTCCTGCTTCTATCTCTTTGTGTCTTCACTTTCACACTTTTTTTTTTGAAGACTTTTATGCTGTAAAATTCATCAGGGATGGGAAAAAAAATTCATATTAATATTATATCCACCAACTGTGTACAACTCATGCATGATTCAAGAATTACACAAGAAACCTTAAGCCAAAAGAAAAAAAAAATGCACAAGAAATATAATTAGCGTGCCGTTTGATACATCATCATCATGCAATAAACATGACACGTCACAAATGCTTTGGCTCTACAAGCTGAGACATTTGTAAAATTAAATTAAACAAAAAATTTTATCAACAAAATGACTTTTTAAAAATTTTAATTTGCAAAACGATTTTAGAACGACCCTACACAACCTTAAAAAAAAAATCTCAAACAATCTCATATATAATTGTTCAATGCAAAAACAAACGAAATGATTTTACTAATTTCATGTTTTAAAGTAATCATTTTAATATACTCTTCCTGCAAGCCCCATGTTTGGAAGAAATAAGGACTGGGCCCTACATTTGGAGGATCGCAAAGCCCTCTGGCCTTGCTTGCTGAGACATGGTTGTTATTATGCACACTTTCCAAACAACATTCAATCACAACCGTCGAGCTTGCCACGGTAGTCATATTTAGTATTTCTCTTTCTATATAAATTAAATTACAGTGTAATTATAGTTGTCACCATGGTGTAACTTTTTAAGTGTCTTAGCTACACACGTATTATATCCAACAGCTGTGTACAAAAATTTATGCATGATTGAAGAAATGCACAATAAACCTTAAAAAAAAAAAAAATTGCACAAGAAACATATGGGGCGTAACTTTAGAGTTTCAATCTTAAATATTGTAAATCTCTCACATATGATGGTGTAGAGCAAAAATATGCTACAATTGGAATAAATTTAGAGATAGTCCTTGAACTCTTTTCTCTCTCCAGAATCATTCCTTATAATTAATTTTGTCTCATAAATAGTACCTGAACTAAAAAAATGTCTTATGGATAAAGCTGAAAATTTGAGCCGAGCCAAGTAAGCCAAGCCGGGCTAGGTTAGGCCGAAGATCTAGGCCCAAACTAAAACCGGGCTAGGCCTGGCAAGCCTAATTAGATGATTTTTTTTTTAAACTCCCTTGTAAAAATTTAGGTGGCCGAGCCCTAGGCCTATACAGGTTTTGGTCCGAGCTGGGTCTCCCTTGTTATTAACAAGGCCGGCTGGCCTGATTTTTTTTTTGGCCCTTTGGGTCAAGCCGGGCGGCCTAAATTTACACCTCTACTTATAAATGGTCGATTTGTTAAATTTTGAATGAAAAAAGTTAAATTTGTCTTATAAATAGATCCTGAACTATCTTCTCTCTCAATAAATACTCCCTATATATGTTAAAATTTATATTATATTTAGTCACTAAATTCAAAAAACATATGCTTAAATTGCTTATATTATCAAATAAATATATAACAAACATTAAATATGTGAAGTTTTACAAGATATACAGTCCCTAAACTAAGTAAATTTCTATTTACACCTATTAGATATATGAATAACCCCAAGTAAAAATTTTATTTTTTATTTCTTATTACAGTGAATAAAACAATATTAGAAAATAATGGTGACATATATTAGGAAACTTTTATTCCTTAATTTGGTGTTAAAGATTTCAAAACTAGTGGTTAAGATTTATATGAGTGCTTTCTTTTTAATTGAATTTTGAATCTTGTTCAATTTCAATGTTTTGTTTTCTTTATTTTTTAAAAAATTCAATTTGTTTGTAGTTTTGACTTTTTAAACGAATTTGATATTTTTACTATAAAAATGAAAAAAAGGTGATAATTTAGTAGGAATATAAATTGGTTAAAACAAGTATAAAATAAAAGATATTTATAAATTTCTAAATTTATGATATGAGATATAAAAATAATTTGAGGATGTTTATTAATATAGTGGGTAAAAAAAAGCTCGTTTCAAAAAATTATCAAAGTTATGTATTTGAATAAATAGATAAAAAAATGTCAATTATGTGCAGCAAAGAAAATAATTTTGGCATTTTTTTAGTTTAAGGACTGTATATTTGGTACAATTTCGTATGTTTATTGTGTTCTATACATGTATTTAACAATATAACCAATTTTATAATATGCTTTTTTTTTTTTAGCTAAGGACTAAATATAATACAAGTTTTAGCATAAAGATTATTTATAAAGAGAAGATAGTTCAACGACCATTTTTATATAAAGTTAACTTTTTTTAATCCGAAATTTAACAGAGGAGCTATTCATGAGATATTAAACTAAAGTAAACAATTTGGAGAAATTTGTACATCCCTCATACACAGGTGTCTCAGCATCATTCATCATTATCTCAAATAAGTTCGGACAGTGTAAGAAGTATTCTTCTATATTATTGACCACATCAACCATATTGTCATAATCATCTATATTATCTTCCACAATAGCTTCCTATTCTTTACTTAACAAAGTTGGGTTGAACTTAGACTCGTCATGAAAATGCCAAGTTTGATAACTACTTGTAATCTCATTTTGAAATAAATGTCCTCTAACAATTAGAATTGAGTGAGATATATGGTATCCACATTGAACACAAGGACACCAAATTTTATAACCATGGGCATGAGTTTTAACAAAATTCAAAAACTCTTCCATACCATTCACATATTCTCTAGTCAATTGAAAATCTTACATCCATTTCTTATCTATTTTGCAAGTCTAAAATCCAAATATATACAATACAATTCAACTAAAAATGATTTCGCAAATTAATTAACCTACCATATATAAATCATATCATAAATCCACAAATTTCACAAATTATTTATATCCAACAATTTTAATATAGCTAATCATACTTACCACAAATTACACATACCCATCATATTCAAGTAATAAATCATATTTATAAAACAAATTAATCATACCATAACCAAATAACTCATCATAGCCACAAAATAATAAACATTGATCTATATATTAATCATACCCAACATATCTAAAAAACTAATCATGATTATAAATTCACAAACCAAAAAGCAAATCAACAAAATTAAAACCTATTTATGAATATAGCTAATAAAACACTTCTAATTAGGAATGAGATTAAGGAGGATGGAGGAGGAGAGGAACGACGACTGTAGTTTCCAGAGGTTTTGGATGTGTTTTTTAGAGTTAGGTTTGTGCTTCATGTTTGATTGTCTTCCATGATGGTTTTTATGAAACACCGTCATGGAAAGAGTAATTTCACACGACGGTTTTAATGAAAAACTATTGTCGCTAAAAGTATAATCTACTACGATAGTTTTTTCTAAACACTGTCATGAAAGACTACCCCTACCACGATAGTTTTCATCTTCTAGAGCGAACTCCTCGCACTTTTTCTCCCTTCTTACAACAGTTTAAAAAAAAAAATCGTTTAATAAAGGTATTATAATCTCAAATTTCTAGTAGTATAAGTGTCGTAGCTACACATATATATCACAATTGCCATGCATTGTACATCTCTGAATGGTAAATTGGTCAATTTCAAGCATTTAATTTCCCACGATAACTTATTTCGTATATGTTGGCAAATGACCAAGAAGAGAGATGAATTTGGACAATACTATTAATGAAAAGAGAACCTTTTTTCTACCAAGCCTTAGTACTTTAGAGGAATCCAGCCCCTACAAAAGGCCGCTCATAGTTAATTATTTGGCTTATTGGGAAGGGCCTAGACTGCAAAAACAAAGACAACATCATAAATCAATTTTGGCTAAGCATAAATGTAATTTACATATATCTATATAGGACAAAAGTTTGAGTTTGACCGGAGTTTTATATTATAGTTTTTTTTTTATTTTATATTATAAAAAATGAGAGTTTTATATTATTGACACTTTCAACTAATTAATTCGAATCGTTGTGTCAAACACTTAATTTGGTATTGTCCTTTGGTAATGCATGATCTATGCATAGATGGAAATAAAAAAGGACATATTGTTTTTTTTTTTTTTTTGCTTCTTTGCATTTAGTCAAAGTTTCAAACGAGCTTTATATATATATATATTATTTAAAAAAACAGTTGTTTATGGAATCTCCAAGGCTATTCTATTTTCCCAGTTGTGTATGTGTATACCTCAGTCGGTCATCTTGGGCTAATAATTTTCCTTGAGAAAATAAACGGGGAAAGCATGGAGGCAGCCTGATAGAGACAAGCGAGTTGGTGATGACATAGAAAACCGGAATTTAAAACTTGAAGTTGGTGAAATTTGCAACTTGGCTGCTATTGTATGGTTCGACTTCAACACATTGACATTCACTCACTAATATTCAAAAGGAGCTAAAAAGGTCATTATTAATCCCACTATTGAATATCTACTACAATATCTTATGTTGCTTGCCGTGGAAACTCATAAAAACAATTTTGAACTAGTCCATTCCACTACTGCCGGTGTGAATTGGGGTGTACAAGTTTTGTAAAGTAGTAAATTAGTTATACAATCAAACCCTTCCTTCAATGCTAAGTTAATCCATTAGTTCCATGGTCCAATACATACGGCAAAGAAGATCAATTCTCTCTTCCTCTCTTATTATTTCCATATAAATAAATTATATCTATCTATGAACATATATACACACACTATTTTCCCCTACATATGTACAAGTGATATGATCATTTTCTCTATATCAAGTCAATAGTGACAACAATTTGAAGTTGGAAGAAGAAAATTAACGAGCAGCATGTCATGCTCCAAGGGGTCTGTAAAGGGCTCAAGGATTGTAATTATAGTGCTAATAGTTTCCGTTTTCGCGATGGCTGCGCCGGTGGTGAGTGGCGGCAGAGCTATGAAGAAGGAGGACTATAAGAGCTTGAGGGAAGGCATGCTTCCAAGAGGGCCGGTTCCTCCTTCTGGACCATCTCTATGCCATAACAGATTCAGCCCTTTCCGTCACAAAGAGCTCTCTTTTCCTCAGGACTACAATATAATCTGCCCCTAATAACCATCTCATCATAGCAGAGGAGTTGTTTATTTTGTTTTGTAGTATATATATACTCTTGGACGAATACAACTCAAAGTTATTTCTTTCTCTTTCTTTTCTTTTTTTATTTCCTTTTTTTTTTCTTCTGCTTTTGGAGCTTTAGTTTCTGGGAGAATTTATCTAAGCCACTATAAGAATTTTTATGTGCCTAGAGAGGTAGTCCAATTTGCAGATATAAAGCTAGTATTTTCCTTGGAGATAGGTATATATACATATCATGTACAACGTTGAGATTAATCTATACAGAAAACATGGAGAGCATATATGCATTAATTTGATGCCCTTTTCTTTTTTCTTTTTTTTTTAAGTTTATTTATGATAAGCGTTACTAGATCATGTCGCATCTTGTAAGGGTTAGACTGAAAATGTTCTTTCACGGCCTTCTTTCTAATGCTAGAAAGTTCTTTTTTGGGTCCAAGTGTTGAAAAATTTGCATAGCCTAGTTGAAAATAAAATGTTCTTCTGCAAAAGAGTAAGCATGTATATATCACAGCATTGTATCTGCATATATATTAACAAATATGCAAAGATCAGCCATTAAATAGATTTGTAGGCTTATTTAATACATTGTATTATATTGTATTACATTACATTTTTTATATATAATATAATATAATACAATACAATACAGTTTTTGTTTTTTTTTCCTAATAAATTGGGAATGATCAAGCATTATGGTGGAATTATAAATGAGAATGTTATTACTTTACTATGGTTTAACCAAACAATTTTTCTCAAGACAACCTTGATATGTTATGTGGGGAAATTTTGATAAAAGGAGTTAAAGAAAATTTGAAATTTGATGAATGATTTTTTTTTTTTCATTAAAAAAAAGTTTTTTTCTGAGCATCGAAACTGTCTCAGTTTTTTCAGAGAAAAGAGAAAAAGGACTGTATCGAAGAGAGGAACTCAACCATGGTAAAAATAAAAAAAAACTGGAACTGTTTTGATGATCAAAAAGTTAATTTTGTAATGCCTAAAAACAAAAAAAAAAAAAGAGAACATTTACCAAAAAAAAATTTTTGGGTGGACTAGTTGTCCAACTGCCCCTGATATCTGTGTATATATTTATATGTATAGATATATAACAAAAGCAAATAAATATTGTATGAAGTCTCCTTCGTACAATTTAACACTTGTACTTCGTACATGTTATCATCGTTAATGATACAAGGGCACGTATTTTATTGTCTTTCTACAGCGGCAAAAAATTTTAACAGAGAGGGAAAAAACTGATCGAAACTATATATATATATATAGACTAGAAACTGAGATGACTTCATTGACAGAAACATTCAGTACAAAATTACTAGAAGCTCCCAGTTCGCACCAACGCCAAATACCACTAGACGAACCAGAGGCTAAAGATGAATCAAAAGATTCACAACAGGGCCTCAGAGAAGGCCCTTCACAAATTAGCGCTCTGAGCTAACCCATCTCCCTATAACCTATATGGGGATCCGATAGGGGGAAAAAAAAGAGAACAGACAACAAATATTTCCGTTTGATAAATCTATAGCATTCTTCAATCCACTCTATTTTTGTGAGATAAATGTCAAATTAGTGTTGAAATCGTCTCCAAAAAGATTCTATTCATTCACATCAATTTAGAGTGATAAACAAGAGCACGCCAACTCTAGCCTGTTATTGTTCATCCAAGCCAACTTGGCTTTTTTTTTTTTTTAAATTTCTTTATTTATAAAAAACCCCTCAACTTAAATTTATTTTTTTTTATTTTTTACCCCAATTTCATAGCTTTTAACAAAATTAATTACTTTTGCTACCAAAAAATTCTTTTATGTCCTAATTTTTTTAGAGAAAAAATGTACTACATGACATAATGACAACTTGCATTATTATGCATATGATTATCGAGGATGAATGTGATCACGATGCACCAATTGAAGACGCGAAGATAGCACCTGTTCCAAAAGTTGAAATGATGATATATGAAAATACAAGATTTCAACAATTTCTTGTTTGACATAGACAAATCAAAGATAAAGATGCTCACATTGCACTTTGTAATGCATTAATTGATCATTTGTGAGAGGAGTATTCAAATTCATCGGATTAAATGAACACAAATTTATATTTTTCACTTTTGTGTTTATGTTTAATTATAATTTGTAATGTTCGGTTCATATTTTTTAATGTAATTTCGTTTTTAATTAACATATTAGTAGTTAATGGGTCATTTTAGTTATAAAAATTTAATTTATTAGTCTATTAGTTTCTATGACTTCATTAAATAATAAAACATATTATTGGATCAAAATGTTAAAAAAATTGCACTTAGCCATAATTGATGAAATAGTTAAATAGTAGGGAGTTTAGTAAAAAGTAATATAAAAGATAAGATGAAATAGAATATTTCGGGGATATTCTTTTTTGTTGTTAAAAATAATGTAAAGATTGGAGATAAAATTACTGTTTGATGTGACAATTACATTGTTTTGGTGTTATGGGTTAGAAATGTCCTAAAGATTGTAAACCTAAATACATTGTAACATTTTAAATCTTACGAGAGAATATACCATAGCAAAACTAGCTTGAACTAAAAATTTTTTGTTCAAACTTATGTCCCCAATAGTTCAAAGTCTACCTTGCAAAGCACCAATTATTTTACAACAACAAATAGGGTTATTAGTGACAACTTTTATTAGCGACGAGTTGTTGCAAAAACCCAAAAGTCATCACAAATAAATTCTTGTTGTCACAATACGTCGTAGCGAATAGTTGGTCGTAAAAAATTTATTTGTGACGACATCGTGTCATCCCAAAAACATCGCTGTAATTAAGTTGTCGCTTGTTTGGTTGGGCTGATGTGGATTCAATATTTTGCGATGACAATTTTAAAAATTGTTGTTGCAAATGCTTTCTCGGATGCTGACATGGCATATTTTTTTTGCTTCGTATTTTTCTTTTTGTGACGACTACATTCCTTCCTTTTTTGTTTTTATTTTGTTATGTTTATCAGCAGTAAAATTTAGTGTTTTTATTAATAGATTTTACTACAATATATTTAAATTAATATAATAAAAATTAATTAATATTTAAAATAGAAATGATAATAATTGTTTCATTAATAGAATAAAATCAAACATAATGTGTTAAAATATTTAATAAAGTAGATAAATTTAAAAAAGCAATCTAATCCCCTAAATTTGCAGCATCATTGGCATCACCATCGTTGTCATTAGTAGCATCTGAAGGAGGCAAAAGACCTAGATATACATAAGGTTGAGGACAAGTCAGTGGAGGGAATTGGACATTAGAGTGCACCTGGGCTATCAACTCTATCATTTTCTATTGGTTCTCATACATTTACAAGTTTTGCTTGTACGATCTTTGCAAATATTCTTCCATTTGCGGGTCAACATGCGCCAAGGATGTCCCGTCCAACTGAGAGCCAAAGGATAAAAAACTACCAAAGCAAATCTTCTTCAGGAGTGTGAGGCCTACTCCAGTCTTGTGTCCTCTACGTGTACACAAAACCTGCTCCAAAATTCCCTCCTCGTTAACAGCTTGCAAAGATGAACCGAAAGCAAACTATATCCTCTAGGTTGATCTCTCCTTCTTTATCTGATTCTGCACAAATAAAAATAAACACATTATGAATACATGGACTAATTTAAATAAGTGAATATAATATAAAAAATAAAAATACTTACAAAAGTCTACTCTACTTGGTAACCCAGATGTCCCCGTGATGATGCCTCCGCCTTCCTCGTCACCGACTCTCCTTCCTCCGCCTCCCTCCCACTACACTGTCGGCCTCCTTCAGCCTCCAGTCAGCAGCCGGCAGCCCTCAATCTTTGAAAATGTAAAATTGTTTTCATGTTTTGGGGTTTTCTTTTGGATTGGTTGGGTTTTTTCAGTTTTGTAAAATAATAGTTAATTGGTGTTCTTTTCTTCTTGTCTTGCTCCAGCCTCCAGGGGTTTTACTTTGTCCTCTCATTGGAGTTGAAAGAAGAGGAACTTCCAAGTCCTAGCCCGCCAGCAACAGATTTTGCTCAAAGGTTTTTTTTTTCCTTGTTAAATTGAACTTATATATATATATTTTTTGCAGCATTAGATTGAACTTGTGATAATGACATAATATGATAAAGTTTGAACTTTGAACTGATTTTGATTTTTTTTTTCAAGATTTTGGTTGTATTCTTTAATATTGATTGTGATTTAAGAAGCTTGAACTCTGTTAGTCTTATTTTATAGTAACTGATTGTCTTCTTTTATTCCTTTCTTCTTTTTTTTTTTTTATACTTGTGATATTGTGATTGAAGTTTGAACTGATTGTGAAGTCGGAGGGAATTTGAGTTGATTCACCACTATTTTGAGATATTTCAGTACATCTGTAAAAAGAAAGGAAGAAAAACAAAGATACTGCTAAAACAGTCTGGGCCAATAGTAGAGGCCAAAACCACTCAAAATCGCCCATGCCCGCTCATACTTGCCAAAAACCGAACTAAAACTGCCTGCAGTTTTACGGTCGGTCTACGAGTTAGTTAACCGCTAACCTACCTTCCAAAAAAAGGGAGCTGAAACCACCCAAAATCTCCAAACCACCCAACCATTCACCCGTATTTCCCCCCTCCTTAGGTAAATATAATTGGTATACAAATTCTTTATTTTGGAACGAAGAGATCATTGACTAACCAATCCAATAGCACGTTTAAAGAGCATCTTAATGCCGATGATCATAGGCCAAAGAGGAGAGGGGACAGTGACCAGGCAGACGAGAACAGACTTCAAGGAAAGCAAACCTGAACTGCTGACTATGTAGAACTACCATGCACTGTCTAAACTTCGACCCTTACTTATTTCTTTATATTGCAAAGGAGATTCAAGTTCTTTTCCTCCTTTTTCTCAATGTCACTATCAAGCAAACATATCTTCAACTATTACAACAGATTTATGGTGACAACAGGTTGCTTAGGAGCGTCTATTTCAATAACACTATCATTTAATTACTTGAATATGTGATCTTTAAGTACCCAGCAGTGTTCTCTTGGACGAAAAAGGCCCTAATGTAATTAGCAGTATTTGGGATCTCTAGCAACAATGTTTTAGGGCCATATAATTAAATAACTTTTCTAAAATTTTGTTGGGAGTATCAAATTTCATGTGTTGTGTTCAGCAGATGAATCTCCTAAAAATTGTACATGTGAGATCGGTTTTGGGCTTTTCCTATGCAACTTAGGCGAAAGGTAAAGAAGGCCTCCTTTCGCGGGGGCGAGGACCCGATCTATTTGTGACCACTCTAGAAGAGCTAAAATTTTAACTTTGAGTTAGGACCTGCAGGTCAAGTGACAATCTCATGTGGAAAGAGTAATTAAATATTGAAGAATCATATCGTAGATTGATATTTTTTTTCTTTTTTTGTTATTACTGTTTTACATGATAAATTGTAAACAAAAGGATCTTGTACAATGTTGTGTGCAAAAGAACAAATGAGAGAGGCCTCCAGAAACGAATTGCTTAAACTCATTGACTTGGATTCTCTCTACCCTTAGTAGCTTACGAATTTACATCCCTCCTTGGCCAGATACAGTTTCTTTTCGATTTTTCCTTTGTCGCCCGTTACCCGAATTCGTGCAATGTCGCTAACCTGAAAGCCAATAGTAGGACATACCCAGAATCCCTTGTGCTAGAATCTCCTCTTCCTTTTATAATTATAGAAGAAGAAACTCTAGTCCAAGACAGAAGCAAAACAAATAGAATATGATAAGATGCCATAGAATGGGATGGTTGGACATCTGAGATTCATTTTCCAACGAATATGCCTAATTTTACTAGATCTACTGCATATTGAGTAGAACAAGCAGTCTAACACAAGCTAACCCATTAAAACTTTTGTTTGGCTAGAATAACCCAATTTATAATTGTTATCTAGAAAAAGAGTTCAAAATTTGTCTTGCAAACTACCACTCCTTTGGTAGAGTGTTGATATTGTTTACTATACTCGTCAAGGTTTTGGATTTGATAATCTCATCAGATGCCTTAGAGTGTTGTAAAAAAATGTCTCATACATGTTGAGCTTGAAAGAGCCAACGAGAGGGAAAAGAAAAAAAAAAAAGCCTACCTTCTAATCCTAACTTTTTTGTTAACAACAAGAATCAAACTGAGGCATGACTCTTCTTAGCCACCAAAAATGCTAAAGACCTTGCAAAACAAGAGTCTAAACAAACAACATTATAAGGATTAAACTGGTTTGTTCTACATTTTTTTTAGTGATTTCGGAAGTCATCTAATGAGAAAGAGGGAGGGTGTTAGTACATGATCAATGACCATCTATTGACTCCGGCAACTGGTGTTGGCACTGGCCAGTGGTCATAGACTTAGGGGACTGATTTTGGCAAATGATTTGTGGCCATTCATTTAATGACTCTAGAGTTCAATGTTTACGACGTCTTGTGACCATTTGTCGATTTTGGTAATAGATTCCCACAAATAATCAGTGGTCATCTAATGAGTGATTTTGGCGATTGATGCCGAGCAGAACATGTGGTCTCCTATCAATCTTGAAGATTGATTGCGACGGGTGATCTGTAGTCATCCAATGGGTGACTTTGATTGATGGTGTCTGTAAGGACCGGTGGCGGTGGTCACTCGTTGACCTTGGCAGATGACCTATGGTCATCCATGAGAGGCTCTGGCAACCGATCTGGGTGACTCTGTGTACTTATTACATGACAACTTGAATGTTAAGGGTCTCATTATTATATCTTTTCTAGAAAAAATAAAAAACCTGGTGTTTCAGAAAGGACAAAAATCTTTTTGCCCTCACAAGAGGAGCATCATAAAAATATTTATGTCATCCATGAGTAACTTTGGCATCCGGTGTAGGTGTCTGGGTGCTGATGACCTGACAGCTTCAATATTAGAGGCTTTATAGTAATAAAAATATATATAATAAAAATTAAATATTTGAGAAAGGATAAAAATTTTCACCCCCTCACAAGAAGATCATATCCTAAGGAAAAAAAAAAAAGAAATTGTTCTCTAATGTGTTTTCAATTTGCAAAATACATTGATTCTTGAATTAAAGTCCAAGAATTGGTATACTTATTGGAAAAATTGATTTGGTGACAAAGTAGAATTTTAAACTTTTTATATAATCACTCATAATTTAACTCAAGTTGTCATAGACTATAAATAAAATTCTAATCA
Source organism: Artocarpus hirsutus (assembly GCA_946598075.1). Taxonomy (NCBI): domain Eukaryota; kingdom Viridiplantae; phylum Streptophyta; class Magnoliopsida; order Rosales; family Moraceae; genus Artocarpus; species Artocarpus hirsutus. The sequence goes on along the minus strand of CAMOHE010042828.1, from coordinate 11,696 downwards.
TATGCACCTATTGATGACCATAAGCAGCACCTTTAATTGATTAAAGGAATCTCAACCTTCATATTTTTAATATTATATCTCTTCTTACAAGATGTTATATGTGTAGGCATAACTCAACAAATCTCAGCCATATATGCTCTTCTTCTAACTACTATAGTGCTTGAGAAATTAGGACTACTAAAGATGAGTGATCTAAGTTGTACTCTATGAAATTTACAATATAATAGTCTAAGAATAAATGATGACCAAATGCTTCTATTTATAGAATAGGTTGAAGGGGTCATAAGTCTTTCAAGAATAGATTATATTTTCTCTCTCCTCCCGCCTGTTGAACACACCAACATCATTGGGCTTATCCTAGTGTTACACGCCATTATGTTACAGGGGAATTTAAAAACTTTAGCCAATTATAGTGTATAGTTCTATGATAATCTGCATCATTTAGAATAAATCTAATTCAAATAATTCTATTTAAATTAAAATTTTATTATTTAAAATAATTTTTTAATTTAAATAATTATAAATAACTATCTTTTATTCAAATTCAAATACAATTAAGATTTTAAATTAATTATTCAAATATAATTAAATAATTATTCTAAATCCTAATGTTTAATCTGAATAGCTATTTTTGTGAAATTAATTAAATAATTAATTATCTAGAAAAACCTTAGAATTGGCACCAACAATCCAATTGGATTGTGTGGCACTGTGGGCATGCACACTAACAAGCTCAATTGCCTGTTTAGCATATATTTCTTTTACTACCTATGTAAATCACATCTATCTAGCTTTTCAAGAAATTAGTGAGCTAGTATTGGAAGCAAATGGATATATATTTATCAAGCTCCAATAATAATAGATGAATTAATTCTCGATTAATTAACTTTTTAATTATTAACTTTGGTGTCACTTTACTATAGACTCAAAGCTGCACTTTTGATAATATATCATATTAGAGACTTCAGATTATTTATTAATGTGTATCCTTATGTATTATCTATAACTGGATGAAGGATTGTGTTCCGTTTTACTTTTTGATTATCTTGTTTTAAAGTTTTATTATTTCACTTATTTAGTAAATTTCATTTATAACAAATACAAATGTAAATTATTTGGTTACCATATATATCTAGATGACCAAGGTCTTGTTCTTTTTTTAATTTCCTAAATAATTCCTTTGTGAGGATAACATTGACTCTTTATTAGAGAGCTATGGATTTCGTGCATGTGGATTATGGTATCATCAAACATAAGTTGCACCTCTTACATACCAACAATAGAGCCTTCAGTCATCAATACTCATGTCTTTGACACGTCAAAAGATACAAGCTACAAACATGAAATCATAAATCCACTTTGGGATTAATATTACACATAAATTATCATCAAAGTAAATTTATTTAAGTGAAACAAAATTATTGTTAAATTAATTGCTTTTTAGGTCTTGTCTCATGTGCAATCATCATTGGGTGTACTATACCAATGAGGCTACCATGAAGTCAATTCGCTTCGACGATCTAGATAAACTGCATCCTTAATTGGACGTAGATCCCGATTACAATCTTGTTATGTATAAAGTGTCGAGGTAAATACATAGACTATTAATCTTGGGATCATATCTATCCACATATAAACCCATATATGCTCAATGCCAAGATTTGGTTGTAATAGTTGTGGATCTTATATTTGCTAAGTGCTTAATCATTGTAATGAAAGCAACATGAAGACTATTATCAATTCGTAATATTATTTATTTATTTATTTAATCTGAAATGTCTTTAATTACAAATAAAATATCTATTGATTATAGAATCCTAAGTACTTTACTTGGAGTCTTCGTCTCTAATAAAAGTATAATACAAAATTAAGGAATAAATCAAGAAAATAAATATCTGTAGTAAATAATACGTTATAAAATATTTGAAGTAAATTTGTTACCTTTTGACTTTTAATAAACAAACTATTTAATCCTACTACAATTTACTCATGGTAAATTTGTTATGTACTGAATAAATATATGTTAATTACTTAAAAGAATTTTAAACATGTTATTTACTTTTTTTGAACGGACTATTTACTTAAATTAAAAAAACTTGTTTCAACCGCTTCTTCATTTTTTTAAATTAACACCATAACATAAATTTATGTTCTTACTTTTTTCTTATAAATTAAGAGAGATAAAATTATAAGATATGGGTATAAAACTAAGAATGTAAGTTAAGATCACATTTCTAATTTTCTCAACTATAGTAGCATGAATAATGTGTTCTTTAAGAACAAGATAAAATGTGTTCTATATTCTTTATATTCAATTGAAAGCAAAAAAAAAAAAAGTTGAATTAATTAGTACTAGTTTTCAAATGAAATTAACAATTTATTATGCCCATTAATCTTTTATAGGATTACTTGCGATCACTAGTGACTGTAATATTATAATGGTTACTAGTATCATCTTAAAACAAATCCTTTTTTTGTTGGGAAGTCAGCTCCAACAACTTAAGGATGGAAAGGAAAGCAACAGCCTAATACCTTTTTTTTTCCCATGGAAATTAGGTTAATTAGATATATTAGGAAAATAAGTTTCTTCTAGCAAAGCAACAACAACAACAAGAACCAGCGTTCGTCCGTATTAGTGCTTTTCAGTAATTTTGGTCAGTTTTTTAAACTTTTCTTTTGAATGTAAGGGTCTAAGTGGATTCTTTTTTTTAATTATTATTATTATAGTGCGCGTGGAACTTTATAAGGGAATGGATTCCTTTTTTATTGATTCTCCAAACATGTGAGGTTCACGAATGTTCTTTACTAATTTTTCAGTAAACACGTGAATGAAATTGAATGAAAAACACATCCTTTTCTAAGCATTAATCAAGGCACATGCGATGTGTGTATTAAGTTGTAATTGAAGTTTTTATAACGTAAAGTTTTTATAACATAAATCTTGATTCAAGATAAATTACGAGGAAGTGGAATCTTTTTAATATTTACTCCAGCATTTCAAAATTGATTAATTGGTAAAGATATATGCACTTGACACCTCACCCGAGAAAGAAACCTAAGTCCTAATAACCCTTCTAAATGGTGATTTAACATAGATTTTACATCTTGGAACTAAGCCGAATTTGGAGCAGCTTTGTGATAATAGGACCAACTAGCAAAAAGCATTAAGGCTGCAAAAACCAATACACCAATTGCAGTATATTAGAGTTGTAATTCACTAGTTATTCCAGATGCTCGTCAAATCTTAAAAAAAAAAAAAAAACCAAAAGTTATTTGTGTTCTTTTTGAAACCGCCGCCTACATCACCATTTAATATTTCTTATATTAAAAAGATAGAATACAAGGAAAAAAATTATTTAGAGATTTCAAAAAGAAAAAGAGTTACCCTTCCAAAAAAAGAATTTTTTTTTATAAAAAGATATGTATTTATTTTATTTTGACTACAAACATTCACTTTTTTAAGGAGTAACTACATTTAGATTTATAAAATATATAATTTTGATCCCTTAGTTAATAAATTTATTATTTTTAGACAAAATGTAACATGATTAAAGTACAGATAAGGGTTTTACAAAGGATAAAATAGAAAAAAAAAAAAGACCTAAAAATAAACTTAAAAAGAAAAAAAAGATTTATAAGGTGTTTAGCAAAATAAGTCTCAACTCATCAGTTTTAACTTAAAAAGTGTAAATCTCTCACATTTATTTTGAACTGTTACATTCTTGTATCTTCAAATTTTAAATTTATACCCAATCCTTATTTTTTCTCGATTAATGTTCAATTTTGATTTTTCTTAAATCAAGCTTGTTCATACTAGCATTTCAAGATCAATGACAACATTAGCCGCATTTATTCCCCTTAAAACAAAAAAGCTACTGAACGTTTAACCTTTTTTTTTCGGTGGGTTTTAAACCTTTCCGGTTCAACTTGAATCGGCCGAGGAATTCAACCTTTATAATTTTGTTTTTGTTGTTCATTTCTGATTTCTCTTATTCTTTTTAGTTTTCTTGTCTTTTCTTTTTGTTCTTAATTAAGAATGTTTTGTCTTTTTTATAGTCAAAATAAAATATTAATCAAGAAAATATGCGTATCGCGTGCAAATTTCAATTCTGAAAATAAAACATACAACATTCTAAAATTTAGAAATGTAATTAATTTAATCTTTGATTCCATTAACCTACATGATAAAAAATGTAGAAAAATCCCTTGCCTTTCAAAAGAAAAACCTTGAATAAAATAAATAGGGAAATAAAAAACTGAAGCTGTTGTTGCTTTTTACACAAAAAAATCCTTGATATATACACTTCTATCAAAAAGCAAAATGAAAAATAAAAGTACTACAATACAAAAAAAAAAGAGAAAAAAGTTGTAAAAAAGAAGAATGGACATTCAGCGGGGGCATCACAACAATTGAGGAAACAGATTAAAATTCCACTTAGTTTTACCCCCATCAGAAAATATATAATAGAGCATCTAATGATAAATTGATATGCCAATTTATTATGTGAGTGTAAAAAAATATTTTTTAATACAATGTTATTTTAATGTTAAATTTGTTATATGTTAAATTTGATGACAAATTTGTCACAAAATTTGACATTGGCTTTCTATTGGTTCATAAATTAACTTTTTTACTTTGAAAATTATAATTTTTTAATTATTTTAATATAAATAATTTAATTTTATAAGTTTTAAGATTTAATAATTGTTTCAAAAGGCGAAAATAACATTTCAAATAACATTCTATATTGAAGCACGTAATAAAATAATACACCAAATATGTTATTTTTACATTTTATAATAGTAAATATGATATTGACTTTAGATGGTTCGACAACCTATTTCTTTGGAGAGCATACATTATTTTAGCATTGTCCTTGACTATGATAGAACGCTGCATCATGTGCATAGGGCATGGCCCTTCTTATTTGACGGTATGGCTGTTTTAATTGGTTACTTTAAAGGCCAACAACCTCTATGCTATGCAAAAAATTTTGATGGAACTACACTAAGCAGAGGTTACTTCAGAGGCAAAAAAGGACTTGCAAACGAAACAATTTAATTTGACAATTAATGTAATGTAATTAATAAAATTTTAAGATTTTTTATTCTATTTTTAATTGACATTTATTATTGATAATAATGTACAATTTTATGATTAAATTTGGATATATTTGTATTTATTTAATGGAAATATCTCTATTGGGAGCCAAAAAAAAAACCTATTGGTAGAACTCTTTTTTTAGAGCCAGCAATTTCAGACACGGCACGATGATACGATATGAGAACGGCACGAGATAAATGGGTTTGAAACACATGTTTATTAATTGGGTCATAAATGGGTTAGCACGAATAACACAAAAATAAATGTGCTAGATTCGTGCTAACTTGTTTAATTAAACGTGCAATAAACGTGTCAACACGATACATTTATAGCCCATTTATAGCATATTTAAACTTTAAATTAAAAAATTTCTTAATTTTGCAGGTGCAAGGATTCGAACCTTGCACCTCACGTATGCAAAGTTCCACTCTCCCCGTCAGTTTACCACCATGCTGCATGAATATTTGTTGTCAAATGAGGGCTTTTAATATATTTATTGTAGTTTTATGGTTTTGAAACTTGCTCCTCCAAAGAGTCCCACATCGAAAGAAAATGAGAGCCTCTCTCTCATTCTTGTCTATATAAGCTGGTTTCTTTCGTTGTAGGGGTGTGAAGAATCTGATAAGAGCTTCAATATAGCTTGGTTCAAGCTGGGCTCCTTAAAATTAATGCAATTTAAACATTCAAGAATAAGTGAATACTTTTACATTTTGGACACTAAATTTAGAGTGAAAACTATAAATAAAAAAATTTTATAGTGAAAATTATAAATAAAAAAATTTATACAGTAAAATGTATAGTAAAAGAACTTTATTTTTTAAAATATTGTTTGTCAAAATTTTTAAAAAATTTCACATAAAAAATTTTATAATAGGTGTATTTTAATCGTGTCGTGCCGTGTTATACGTGTTGTAGATGGGTTGTGTTCGTTTATTAAACGTGTTGTGTTTGTGTTTAGTTTGATTGTGTTGTGTTATAAATGTGTTGGCACGAATACGACACGAAACACGAATTGCTAGCCCTATCTCTTTCAATGTATTATTTACCTCTTTATACAAATACAATGTGTTGAGGGTGAGCTCCGCGCCACCACCGAGGAGCTAAACTCCAGGTGGTCGACCTACCAGCTCGACAAAGGTCCGTGGAGCTCATAACTAGCCCGATTACACTCGGTGCATTGCCCGAGGTGCTTCCCAGGGCTCCCCCAGGCCGCACCTTCTCAGGGTGCCTCCTCGGACTTAGCATCAGCTCGGGTCGGACCATCGTCATTTTCAAGTAGGTTGCTATTCGCTATCACTGGCCCATACGTGGCAAATAACTCACCGTCGGATGCGAGCTCATCCACCGACGGAGGGATGCGACGCTTGTCACTTGCCATCTAACACGCCATGATGTGACACTTGGGTTGTGGGCAAAACCCACCTAACACCCGGTCCAAGTGGTAGCCTATAAATATGATGCATTTATTGCATTCTAGAAGGAAGCTCCTTTCCAATGAACTAGTTCCGGACCTCTGCTGAGCACCCCCTATCTTGAGCATCAGAGAGCCCTTGTCTTGTTTACAAACTAACCCGCCTTTGAGGCGTCCCTCCTCTTGTTGCAGGCCGACTAGTCCAAGCAGAGGCGAATGGGGAAGAGTTGAGCACCGTGCGCAGCCGCACGTGGTGTTGGTATAACGCTGGAGCACGGTAAGCATCAACATTTTGGCGCTAGAGGAAGGGCCCCTTATGCCTTTCGAATTAAATATCAAGTGTACACATTCCTCAGTTCACAATGGTGACTCGAGGTATTGCCCAAGATGATGTTGCCCGACCGCAAGGGTCGGGAGACCAGCTAAACCATCCTCAGAACACCGATAGACCCAGGGGCTGCCCACGAGCTACAACCTCCCGGTCTAGTAGCCAAGGAAGCGCGGCGCGAGCCGAGCAAGTGCTAGACCCAGTTGCATAGGACCCGATCCGGGAGCTCACCAACACAGTCTGGATACTTACTCAACAGCTAGCCCAGCAGGCACAACACCAGGCTGGTCCTGGCCTCCTTCCTCCAGCCCTGGCCGACCAGGCTGGAGGTTGAGCAGGATGAGAGATCGGCCCAGCTGACTAAGTAGACTCCGACCACACCAGAAGCTCTACGCGAGCCATCTCGGCCAATAACAGACTCGTCTAGGAAGGCTGAATCAGCCTGCAAGTGGCACGAAAATGGGCTATAGACTTGATAGGGCCCCTTCTGCCAGCCCGGTCTCAATTCAGATATTGCACAATGGCAATTGAGTACCTGATCAAATGGGTCGAGGTGGAACCATGCACTAGCATGACTGAGGCGAAATGCACCAACTTTGTCTGGAAGAACATCATTTGTCAGTTCGGGATTCCACACACCGTCGTAACCGACAACGCCAAGCAATTTGAAGCTGCAAGTTTACTCCGCCTCTGCGAACAGCTCGGTATCAGGAAAGTTTTCTCTTCCCCGAGCTATCCACAGAGTAACGGGCAGGTCAAGGCAATAAACAAAACAATTAAGGACAACCTAAAGAAGAAGCTTGAAGGCCTTAAGGGAGCATGGATTGATGAGCTCCCAAAAGTGCTCCGGGCTTACTTAACAACTGCTCGGATAGCTACTGAAGAAACATCGTTCTCGCTTGTGTACAGAGCTGAAGCCATAATACCTGTCGAAGTCGGTCTACCAAGCTATTGAATCGAGCAGTTCGAGGAGGCCCGAAATGACGAAACCATGATGTCCTAACTTAACCCGCTCGAGGAGAGAAGGAACCAGGCTGTTATCCACAACGCTGCCCGAAATCAAGTCGTTGCTCGGTATTATAACATGCGAGTCCGATCGAGAAGCTTTAAATTCAGAGACTTGGTGTTGAAAAAAGTCACGGCCCTCTAACCCGGGCTGGGAGCCTTCGGACCAAAATGGGACAAACCTTATTGGGTCGTGGGCATTGTACGACCAAGAACATACAAACTGTCCGACACCGACAGCAATGTGCTTGGCCACCCTTGGAATGTCGAGCTACTTAAAAGATTCTTTTGTTAAAACTAGCCGAAAATGCTATTTGACCTCTGGCTACGTTTCTTTGTAACTAGTCCTATTGAATAAGACTAGATTGTAAATATCATACATCAATGAAATGCAAAATTCCTACGCTGTTCCATTGAGCAATACGTGTCTGAAGAATCCTAAACCCCAAATAGGGCTACTTCGACCCCAGCTTGGTTATCTAGACGTAAATCTTGAAAACAGATTGTCCTGACCGCTAGTTATGCTTGGGAGCTGATCAAGAGTCAGCCGATTATGTCTACCCCGCACAGACTGCCAGCAAGTCGTCCTAGCAGGATATAGTCCTGACCACTATTAGACTTGTTCCAACAACTTAAACAAGTCTAGGGGGCTACGACAGGGCAAGGGTTATCACATGCTGTTGTGCTCTACCCAACCGAGAAACGGGTGACCTAACTCGATCGCCACAACGTTCTCAGATTAACTCGGGTGATCGTTAGGATCACAAGTCGGCAGAACTTAGGTTGAAAAAAAATCAGAGAACAAGTAATGGAAAGCTTCGAGAAGCACCTAAGTTGATCTAAATTAACTAATCAACCCTAAGTCGAGGTACCTACTCTCCCGAGGAACTCTTCACTTGATTAATGCATTTTGCTTGTCCGAAAATATGATCACTTGGAATGAAATTTTAAAATTCGAGGATCAATCTTAGAAAGGAAAATGTTATTTCAAAACAGTGGGGAGGTACAAATAACCGGGCACCTCTTGAGCCCGGATATAACAAAAATAAATTAAAACGAGGCGTTTAAGCCTGGGCTCTGTCCCCAGCGTCGTCCTCGTTGCCACCATCACCCTGTCCTCCTACAGCCTGGTCTGCCTCGTAGTCACTGGCACCCAGCTCGCCGCCATTGTCCTCGTCGTCCACCTCAACGATCTCAAACGCCTATGGGGCCGCTGTTGTGGCGTCCGGTGTGAGCCCCACCTCAAGCCTCCATAGGACCCACCTTGTGGGGCCTTAGGACTTGTGGCTCTTATTGGTGAACCGTTCCCGTGCCGCCCACTCATCCGTGCTGTCCCCTCTGGGGCCCTCTGGTCCCTTAGGGGTTTCTTTCGCGTCCCTCGGGTTCGAACCTTAACCTTAAGAGGTTCTTATTTCCATCTCGAGTACCAATTAAGCTAGTAGCTTAATTGGTACTCGAGATAGAAATAAGAACCTCTTAAGGGAGGTTTGAGGTTCGAACCCGAGGGACACGAAAGAAATCCCTATGGGGCCAGAGGGCCCCAGAGGGGACAGCACGGATGAGTGGGCGGCACGGGAACGGTTCACCAATAAGAGCCACAAGTCCTAGGGCCCCGCAAGGTGGGTCCTATGGAGGCTTGAGGTGGGGCCTGAGCCGGACGCCACAGCTGTTTCCCCGGGCTCCATCATCAGCATTGACCAGTTGAAACTCGCGGCCTCAGGGTACTGCCTGATCAACACTTCCTTTAGGTCCACCATACCAAAGTAGTAGAGGTTCGTGTACACCGAGGATTCCTTGAATTCCTCCACAACTTGTGCAAGTCGGCCCTAGAGCTCTTCTGGATGGTTGTGGTTCCAAAGTAGTTGAGGTTCGTGTACACCGAGGATTCCTTGAATTCCTCCACAACTTATGCAAGTCGGCCCTAGAGCTCTTCTGGATGGCTGTGGTTCTCCTCTAGGAGCCGGCTCTTGACCAGCTCGATGACTTCTCGCTCCTCCAAGAGCTCCTCATTCGCTCTCTTCACCTCCTCCTCGGCTTGGGACAATGAAGCCCTGATTTGATCTAACTCGGTGTCCTTTTTGCCGAGCTTCTTCTCAACTTCCCGAAGCTTGAGGGTCGCCCTATTAAGCCTTTCCTTCTCATGGTGAATTTCTTTCATCCCTATCGATTAGGCCAGGTGGGTGTAGAAGTTAGCTTGCAAAAATGGGGTCGGTCAGTTATCAATAAAAGGTGGCTGACTGGAAAAGTCACAAGACGAGGTGCTTACTATAGCAGCGGATCGAAAGCCTGCCTCGGACACCCCTTGGAAGCCCTTACCTCAGAGGTTCTGTAGGAAGTCGTCTTGAGGAACGACGTCCCTGAGATGCTCAAGGATGTGCCTCTTATAGGTGGCCTGCCTCCTTAAGGTGTGTGGCAAGGTCCCTTCAACTTCGAGAGTGGCATTTGCGTCTTCAACCCCTGTCGGCTTGGGCTGTTGTACTTGGACCGCGGCGGGTTGCTGTTCGATACGTGGTGGGCGCTCTGCTTGGGGGGTCCGTTTGCGTTTCCTCCCGACCTCTACGCTTTTGCCTTTACCATGGAGGCACCCCATTAAGGCATGCCTCTCCTCCATGCTTGTTTGCTCAGGCCTGATGGACATCTCTGCACAAAGGTCTCTTAGGTCGGCAAGTGGTAAAACAAGACAGCAAAACTCGAGACCAACCTCTGATCTGGAGTAGGCACGATGGAGACAAGAGCCTAATCATGTCCTCGAGGTCCTCGTATGCAACCGGTGGCCTAGCGTCGAAGGAGCCACCTGAGGAGCTCTCGGAGTCAGATGATCGTGGCTTCATTGTCGACCGACCGGATCGGACTGTACTCAGCCCCGGGATGTCGATGGCGCCCGGCCTAACGATAGTGACCTGCTCGGCAAACCGAGCAGGTTGAGGGGGATTTATTTCATTGGTTCCCCCAAACAATCATAAAGTGACAAGGTCTCTTTGTTGAGCAAGAAGGTCTGCTGTCTTTTCGCCTATGGCTTGTCAAAGAGATCCTCGACCTCCCTGATTACGATGTGTGGGGCCCATGGCTGCTTGCTTCAGACATGCCCCTGTTCGAACGTGAAACACCCGTTATTTTAACAGGTATGATTTTTGTAAAATCATATGAATAAATTATCACTTTAGTATTTTTACCAAGTCTCTGTAGTAAATATTTAAAACCTATCTATCACTCATCACTTCTACCAACCTTGTCCCGCTACATTAATGCTCAATTAAGTAGCCTCTTTCTCATTTAGAGACATAGAATTAATTCACTTTAACTACTTAGAGACATAAAATTAATTCACCTCAACTACTAGGATACATTGATATATTTTCTCAACCACCTTTTTAAATGCTTCATTCATCTTCTTCCACAACTTGCCCCATTTACCCACTTAATTATGTTGGCATTATTTGCTAAAAGTCTCTATGGGAGACATGATAATATTTTCTTTTAATGCTTATTTGTTTCTTCTTACAATTTTTCCCATAAACCTACAATTATCTCCCGCTCTTCAATTATTTTAATGCCTATTTATTCAACCATCACCACTTTCTTCTCTAGTTTCTCATTCTCTCCTTTCTCACTTCAATTTCTAACTAAAGACACAAGGCATAAAACTCTATTTGCAATCAAGTAACTATAATTCCCAGCCATGTTTGAAGCCGCTTTGGAGTCAATTCAAGCTTGATTTTTAACCCGAACTTTGATGTTTTTCAAAGGAGTTTTGAGGTAGGTTTTCTTTAATTCAAACTTGGCTTTAGTATATATTTTCTCCATATTTAATGCATGATTTTCGTGTTCCAAGTTCATGCAAATTTCTA
>CAMOHE010042827.1:0-14722 GCA_946598075.1 Artocarpus hirsutus | reverse complement strand
AGCAAAGACCAAGGCTATTTAAGGTAAAAAAGAGAGACTAAACTATGTTAGTGGGTTTTTAGTAAAAGCTAAGAGTTTTTGTAGATAATGACATATTATTTTCACCTTGTTATCAAGGAGTTTTTATAGATTTTTCCCAGCACAAGAAATGAGATTTACCACCTTGAACCTTAAGGTAAAAGTTTAGCCCATAAACTTTGTTCAAAGTTAGTATTAAATCAGTTTTGTTGCATTTAACTAAGCATTAGACTATGGCATGAATGGTGTACTGTACTGTCATGTCCCGAAGTACGGGAGGTGACGTAATTGTTTAATTAAGTTAATTAAAAAGAAATTTTAATTAAAACACAAGTTTAAGAATTTGATTAATTATAGAAAATGTGATAATTTAAAATCCTTTCAAGCATATATAATAATTAAACAAATAAGATAAAAACAAAATAAGATAAAATAATAAGGAAAAGGAGAATGTAGGTGTTGGATCCCACTGACCCACAACTTGTACACACATATAGTATCGATGGTGATTAAATTACAACCACAGTCCAAAGTATAAAGAGAAAAAGTAAGATAATACATGCCTTGATTCTACAATTCAAATAACCTACTTGGCTCTTCTACTGCTCATAGGTCCGATCAACGGACTTTTCTCTAATCCTAGGCTATTTTCCACCTAGAGGGGAAAGATTTAAAAACAAATAAAAAGTGAACGAAAGGCTCAGTAGGACTATACGTTTAAAAACAGATAAATAATTTAAATACAAATTTATCTTTAGAAGAAATAAATAGAAAACAAAGTTAAATAAATTAATTCACTTAAATAAATCTTATTGAAAACAGTTCATCTAGAAAGTACCTTTTATCCTTTTTTGGGGCAAACCGTATTTATATCACCACCGAAGTGGCCCAGCTAGGTTTCAGGATCTGCCCCCAAGGTCGCATGCACACGACCCGATCTCTGATATGGCATCATGCCCATATATGGTATTTTCATTTACATTTATTATGAGGTTTATTATAAAAATCACTTCGATCTACCATTTATGAAAACTATCAATAGAAATTCAATCAATTATTGAAAACATTTTGATAAAAATCCTTTTGGGGCCAAAATCATTTTTAAGACTAGGCTATCAAGGAAGGGGCAAAAGTCCTACCTCAATACTCGTACCGGTGTCCCATACCGCAGTCTTGGTCCACTATATGTTAGCTTTGTGAAATAACGAACAACCTTAAATAAAAACTAGGTCTATGAGTATCTAGCTCGAAATATCCTATGTTACTAAACTACCTCATAGTGTCTTAATGTGTCATTTAAGTCTATAAAATCACACTGTGATGTTAAAATCTCAATCAGGGTCCAAACAATGAAAACGGATGAAAAAAGGACAAATTTTTACTATGCCTGGTTGGCCTACCGGTCTCTCTGGTTCGGCCTATCAAACTGTACAGTTCGGCCTGTCGGTAAATCAGGTTTGGCCTACCGGTTGTATGAATTCGGCCTGCCAAACTCATGAATCCGGCCTGCCGGACATGATGTACGGCCTGCCAAACTAGAGAATTTTAGAATTTTTCAGGCATGGGTTTCGATCTACTTGAGCCCAATTCCTCACTTCAACCTGTTTTTCTCAATTCTCAAGCATAAATAATGATTATAATGGATAGAAAAACATAGTAGATTATGTTTTAACACATTAAAACAAGATTTACATAAAAATTTTGAATAAATCTGAAAATGGAGAAAAATAAAAAAAAATAAAAAATTTTGATTTAAATCCGTTTTTCTTCAAACCAAGTTTAGATCCTAGTTATTTTAAGTTTCTCTAACTTAGATTAAAGGTTTTCTAGGCTTAAACAAGTTTGGATTTCAAAATATATTAAAAATTAAAAAATTGAAAAAGTTTTGAAATTTTGAAAACTAATCTTAGATTTAAGCTTCAAATCGAGTTTGTGATTGCTCAATCACACTTCCAAGCATCCAATCCAGTTGAGAAGCAAGGCTTGAGCTCGGATTTTGAATAAAAAATGTGAGAAAGAAAGAGAGAGAGCGACGGGCAAAGAAAGGGAGAGAAGAGAGAGAGAGAGCACTGAGAGAGAGAGAATGAGCGTGGAAGGGCGAGAAAAGAAGAAAGGAAGAAATAAATAGAGAGAGAGGGAGGTAGTTTTGTTGTGTAGAAATTGTGTGCCGCCCATAATTTTGTAAAACGGGATATATTTGACATTTGACAAATTGTTTTTGTATTGAAATTCAAAATAATAAATAAAATAATTAAGAGTAATTAAAAATCATTAAAATGATCAAAAATAACATAAATTTAGAAATACCACAAAATAGTCAAATTTAGTTTAAAATATTCATCATGGCACACTAATCCACCATTTTACACACCAATAACATTAATTAAATTTAGGGTGTTACATGTACGGCATGAGTGATGTGTTGCATGGCATGATTTTGTTTTGTTACGTTCTGCATATTTGATGATATGCTAAAAGAAAAAAAAAGGATATTACACTAAGAGAAGCACTTAAACAATTTAGTGTAAAATTATATGTAAAAAAGGGTCATTGTTTAAGAATTTGAGTAAACGACCCCCTTAGAGTCCGAATCGATTTCCAAGCAAAACATGAGAATTGTAAATCACATCAAAACAGTCGATTGTCATGGAGAAATGCCCCAAATCTCTAAGTAGATCAAGCCAAAAAACTTGTTTTTATCTCTGGCCATACAGAAAAATGACTGAAACAACCCCAAGATGTTGGATTTTGGAAAAATTTAAAACATAAAAGTTATAGATCTCATCAAAACTATTGAGTTTCACAAAGACAAATTTTGTAATGCCTAGCAAATTTTGTGTTATGAATTTTATGAGATATTTTGTTAAAAAACCATGAAAAATGGAGAAAACGCTTTTATAAGAGGTGAATCTGACTTTGGTTTTTTATAGAGTTCTAATCCTTGTTAAAAACTAGATTTAATGGTGTCGAATAATTATTTTTTGTTCTGGGGGTCAAAAATGTCAAAATTTTTGTATTTTGGATCAAAACCGTAAAACCAATATTAAAGCATAATTTTTCACTGATTATCAATTTATCGACATTGCTATGGGCAGTATGTAATTTTAATATTCAGCTCAAATGGTTGTAAGATTGTTTTAAAACCCATTAAGGATAAAATAATTGTTTTAATGAAAACAAAGAAAATGGATAAAATGGACATTAAGCTTATCATTTTAGCTCAAATTCTTCAACGAAAAGATGAACCGTGTCACGTAAATTATACAGGTCATTGCTTAGATACACAAAGACTCGATAAGGGCAACGTTGTTAGTTTACTCCTCAGACTGAAGTGTTAAGAACGAAGCAGGTCTTTAGCTTCGGCCACACAAAAACATTAGTTTAGAACGACAGGAATTACGTTAATACGTTAACGGCCTCAACAAATCTGAAGAGACATTTTAGAAGGCTTTAGACCCAATTAAAATTACAATATAGTAAATTTTAGTAAAAATTACATAATCTGTGTATTTTTTAAGAAGTGAATTAAAATAAGTCTTCGTTATAAAAATATCACTTATATGTCTTTATTTTAAAATTTTATATATTCAGAACCCTAAAATACTCTTTAACTAAATATTATCATGTATTTAAATTTTTATAACAAATTTTTTTATTTTTTGAATCGTTAAATAAGGAAAAAAATATACACGTATATTTCTTATTTTAACATATTACATTGATACATTATCATTATGAAATCTTAAAAAAATGAAATGAATATCATTGAGTATCATTGTCATTACGTATAATTAATTTAATGATATAACAATTATATAACCTACAAGATACACAAAAGACTTAATAAATACTATATCATTAATTAAATTATATATCACAAAAAAACAAGAAATATCATTCACTTGAAGTCTTAAGAAATAAATGTTATTGTGTATCATTATCATTACGTATCGTTAACTTAATGATATATCAATTATATAACCAATAAGACACATAAAAAGACTTAATAATACTGTATCATTAATTTAATTACAACACCTTAATTTCAATTTGTCAGTAAAACTATATCATTAATTTAATTATAACACCCTAATTCCAATTTGTCTGTAAATCTAACTTATCGATAAAAAATTTCATCTTTTTAAGAAATTTTAAAATCGTTATTTTAGATACCAATTTGAATTTAAGTAACAAACATCCTAATTCTACAGATTTTTTTAAAATATAATGATATCATAATCTGTTTGAAATCTTAAATACGTATATTATAGTTATTCTAAAAAAATAAATTAAAACTAACAATATCATTATTATGGTCATTAATGTCTTTATACATATGCATTGAGATATATAAAGAATATTCATAAACTGCAAACATATTTTAATTTTATGAATAAAAAAAAAGCTACATGTCCTATTAACGCTAGATTATATGAGAGCCAATTAGAGCCAAAGTCTAATAAAAAATGGCACGTTAATTGGACATTAATTTTAGATGGGCTTGAAGGCCAGTTCTTATGCTCCAATTGTGAGTTGATTATGAACCAGACAACTCTGCTTCAAGCGGAAATTAATTTGAAAGAATCCTTATTATGCTCTTTTTGATGTCATTTCAGTCTACCCCAGCAACTCTATTCAAACCTGTGCTTAGAGTCCACGCAAGGCTCCTACATGAACAGGATGTATATTGTATCAGCTGCATTCAATTTCATTTTGTTAGAGAGGTAGCTCTCATGTGTTATAAGATCAAAAGACACATATAAAGAAATATGAAAACACATATTTTTTGATTTTTTAGCTCCAACAAGTAACGTTGAGACACTTAAACTTAAGGCCACATTGCCATGGAATTGAAACAGCAATTTTGGGTCAGAGAGCCCAGTGCCTCGAGAATTGGAACTAAAATAGCAATTTTGGGTCGGAGACCCCAGTGCCTCCAGAATTGCTGATTTCATATCAGTGCGGTGCCCGAAAGCTGGTGTCACGACACCTGTTTGAGCTGTTGCATATTAAAAAAAATATGGTCTTTGAGTTGTTTCAAACTAACGTATTTGTTGCATGTTTTTATATAAACCTCAACATCTATTAATAATAAATACATATATTATAATAGTTGTATTGATACATTATCTTTTATAAATAAAAAGATACCTTTAAGTAAATGTTGTATGACTGTTGGGGTACAATTCGGACAGGTCCAAATTGACCGTGGGCCCTGTCGGCCCAACAAGTGATCGAGCTATTCGAACGGGTCGGACGATCGAATCGATTATTCGATTCGAGTGTTAATGACTTCCCAAACCGATTATCGATTCATTCAGAGTAGCACTCGTCCAGATCGTTTGACGAACCAATCGACTGGATTATTCGTATCGGTTTGACAGATGGCACGTTCCAACGTTTAACGCACGCTCAGTACAGGACCGGAATATGAGGAAGTAGTGGATTCTGCAGCAAATCATCTACCGACACGTATCCCATTATCACATTTACCTGCGAAGCACTACTCCACTCCATCTGACGGTTAAAGACCACGTTTCAACTCTATAGTATATATATGGCGGGGAGGTGGCTTCGAAAAGGAGATATACAGAAACATAGACAGAAATATAGACAGAAAGACACAGAGAGAGAGACAGAAAAAGACAACTCTTACATGTTTATCTTCATCTTGTTTTCTTTGTAATACTGTTATTTGTACACACACCACCATATAGTGAACTACAGTGGACGTAGCTCTTCATTAACAGAGTGAACCACTATAAATTTGACGTGCTCTTTATTTCTGCTTTATTATTTTCCTACGTTTAATTCTAATTTCGCGTGCGTATCTGAGTTGACAGGTCAATTTAACGGTGATTTGAGGGCCTAAATTTCCGATTGCTTGATTCAGAAATATCTGTAGGAAAATCCATCCACAATGACTTAAACCGGTTATGCTCATTCATGAAATAACACTCCTGTTAATTATTAAATCTCTACAATTTTATGAGTTTCATATCTTGTTCTGGAACACAATATTGTTATTAAATATTATGTTTAGTGTTTATTGTATTTAGGGATAATTTGCTACAAAATTCTTTAACAAACTTGAATAAATAAAAACAAATAAAACCTTTTAAAAGAATGTTTTATAGGCATCTCAAACACATTCAGAAATTGAAATCCTCCATCCCCTCAAAATACTCAAATTCTCCAACACATCCAATTACGAGTTTTTTACTCTTCATGGACACAAGTCACTAAAGCTCAGTGCACGGGTAACTTAGGTTTAACAAATCCAAGCTTTTGGCTTGTTCTTTACGCTGAGTAGTTGTCAGGGAAAAGCAAGTGAAACATCCACGTAAAAGTACAGCCCCATCCCGTGCTTAACAGCCATCACCATGTGGCAAACTTATTACAAGCCATGCAATGCCACAAATATCTGTTGCTTGATCAGAACTTCCAAACAGCCATCTCAATCACATAACCAATATATGTTTCGCCTAAGATCTGCTGTCTTGACCGTGTTTTTTGTTGTCCCTTCAATTTAATTATTTTAAAATTTAAATTATATTTATGTGTTTAAATTATTAAATTTAAATAATATATCGAATAAATAATAAATAAAGTCAAAAAATAAGAAAATAAAACAAAAGAAGAAACACCACAATGTTTCTTGCAATGTCCGCATATGTTATCCTTTCTTAACCGCCATCGCCGTGTGGCAAACTTAGCATAAGCCATGCAATGCTACAAATATTTGTTGGTCGACACGTGTAAACACACAGAACTGTCATATAGCCATCTCAATCTCTATGACCAATATATTCTTCGCATCAGATCAAGAGAAAAACCCACGATTCCCTTTCAGAAGTTTATGATCTTTTCGTCAAAATTTTCCTTTTCACCGAATCGGAAAAAGAAAAAATGCAACAAACAAAGGAGTTTCACCCCTCTACTACGGCCACCATGCACTCCCCTGAGGCTCAACAACTCAAAGACAAGAAAGTGAAGGACTTGATGGAAAACAACAAGCGTAGGCCTCCCTGGCCCACGCCATGAACGCTCTTGTGGCCAACCCCGTGGTGGCGGTGCCCGTGGCGGCGCCTCCTGGTAATTGGATCGGAGCAGGTGGCTCTATGATCATGGAAGCCGATAAGCAAACCGGGACCGTGCCGAAACATTAAATAGGGATGGTCACCATGCTTGATATCTTGGCCCACATTGCTGATGCCGATGACGACGAGATGGGAGGTGATGGCTCTGATCTTGATCAGAAGATGTCGGTTGAGGTGTCGGCGATCATAGGACATTGTCTTGAGGGCCTCAGTTTGTGGACTCTAAACCCAAACACAAGGCACGTGTTATCTTTCCCTTTTTTTTTTTTTTTTTTTAATAAACTTGTTGCCTTTTATTTAATTTGGTAGTCATAGGATTCTGACCCTTTTTGTTTTTTATCGATAAATCAGAGTTTACCAAATTTGGGTGTGGAGGACACTGATTTTGGATGGGTTGTTTAGTAAATTCAAATATAATTAGAATATTGTGTTAATTTCTACCATATCAGTTGTCTCTATTTTCATTTACACTATTTATCATTAATAAATTAGTGTGTGGAACATTTTGTTTTAGGACAGGTTTAGTGAGTGAAAAATAATTACAATCTACTAGTTATATTTTTATTTTTTAGTTATAATGTAGCAAGTTTATCTGACATCAACCACCTCTATCCTTAGTTACATTCTTTTAAACTAAAAAAAAAATGTTTTACATTTGTGTATGTTGGACTTCTATTCACTTGTACATGTGTAACGTAAGGGAGGGTTAATTACAACTACAAAGGTGACTTGGAATTTAAAAAATTTATTTCAATTTTATCCTTATGAATAGAACAATTTAGGCAAAATAATATAACTACCTTTAAACAGTTATGAAAAATATTTTATAGATCTAAAAATATAAAAAATCCAAAAACGAAGCATCAAGTTTCAAAAAAAAAAAAAAGATTTTAAGTTTTATGGAATTAAAATATTTAATTTTAAAAATTTTTCCTAGGAAGAAAAATATATTAAAAAACAAATTTGGTCTGATTAAAGGTATCTTTGTCTTATCTCCATATTTTTTACTATCCAAAAAGTCGAAGAGGGATAAAATCGAAATAAGTTTTTCAAATTTAAAAGATACATTTGTAGTTTTTAAAACTAAGGGGGTAAATCTAGAAATATAATCTAGAAGGTATAGTTATGCAATTAACCCTATATACACACAGATATGTATTTATGTTAGTTATGTTATCTATTTGGCAGCCTACTAGACTGTATGGAAGGGTTTAGCAAAGGAATCCACCGTGCTTTGGTACCACTAGACAGCCATATGGACAACGTCTCTGGTGTGGAACTTGTGGAGTCTGCATCAACATATCGAATGTTAACACAAATGGACGTGTTAACGGTTTTGAAGGAACACAATTCAGAGCTTCAGAGCATAACATCCAACTCCATCAAGGATTTAGGAGCAATTACCGAGAATGTTTTTGCAATAAGCCATCGCACCAAAGTTATAGACGCCACTAAGTCTTTGAGGATTGCCTTCCTAAATGCCGTTCCCATAGTTAAGGCCTCGGGTATCCGTGAAGAAGACCAAAAGCAGCTTATAAATGTAAGTCCCTCTCGAACAAATAGGAAAATTGGCGTATTTTCTTTCAAAGGTTCACTAGAAAATAGACTTTTGATCACACCATTTTCTAGTAACGCTTTTTATCACAACAAACTTTTGATCACACCATTTTCTAGTAACTCGTTTGTTCACACCATTTTCTAGTAAGGCTTTTAATCACAACATTCTCGAGTAAACAAATGCCGCAGCCTTGTGACTGGTATGCATTTTAGTTACAAATTTTTAGCGTGAAAAAATCTTTTTGTCCCGATGTTTTTTAGTCATTTTTTAGCATGACTTAAGTTTTTTTGGTGACAAAATCTCGTGACAAACTCCTAGTAACGCTAAAAATTTGTGACACTGCACACTATTCACAAAATTATGTCTAAAAGTGACATTTAGCAAAAAAAATGTGGTGACTAAACTGTCTTGGAAGATGTTCATTTTGTAGTGTCAATTTCTATATATGATTTGTTGGCGCAGGGAGGAGGTGGGGAGGTTATAGGAAAGTTTTCTTCAACCGATCTGAGGGGGGGTCACTTGTCCACGTTGAAATCATGGCTGCTACTGAGTGCGCTCGAGTTCACAGGGACGGTATCGACGAGCCCTCTGTTTGCAGAACAGAGTGGTGGGAATCCAAAGAGGGAGCTTGTGACTTGTGAAGCTGAATCATCCCTTGCCAAAGTGATTGACAAGGCGCTAACTCACCATGTTCACCGAGTTCGTGTGGTGGATTCGCAGGGTTTGCTTGTTGGGCTCGTTTCTCTCACGGATATAATTAGGGTGTTGAGGCTAGCTCTCATGTCTTAGTAACTAGAGAAAAACGTGCATTATATGGTTCATGAGTTTGTTTCGGTTTATAATTTTTGAGATTCTGTTTCTGTTTTCCGTCCAATGCTTGTTAAGTATACTTGTGGAAACTTTTTTTTTGCTTCAGGCTGAAGAAAAAAGTACTTGGAGAATTGATCTGATGAATGCTAAAAGAATTACAGAAATAATAGAAATAATTGTCGGCTGTTTGAAGAAACGCTCAAACCAACTTGAAAGTTGTAGCATATGAAAAATTTATATTATATCAACTTTTTTTCATTTTATTATAACTTTTTAAAACTGTAATTAATGGTTCTATGCTTAGTTGATGGTTATAATCATACTTCCAAACCGTTTATTATTCTTCTTTGTCCTATCCAGCAATAGACCGAAAAGTAAAAAGTATGGTTAGTATTTATTGGGCTTTAATAGATCCAATAACTTAAACAACTTAAATGGGCCACGAAGCATGACCTCTTGAACAAAAAAGTTATAAGCTCTTTAGACTTTTTTGCTTTCTTGTTAATTCAATGTTGACTATCTAATAATTTTTCTGTACTTATTAAGAAAAAAAAAAATCATGGGACTGTTTACAATCTCTAGACGAATAATGAAGTCAGTCATTTTTACAGATTAGGCCGTTTGGTGACGAATTTAATGTTGGGTACCTGCTAAGGAGGTGGAGTGAATGAGGAGGAAATCCTTATTACCCTATTATTGATATTGTCAACAACAAATGAATAACCAACGGGGGACCATCTTCCTTTATGCGGTCATGATCATGTGCCCAACTTAACAATCATACCAACTTATTTCGTACAGTGCAGTTTAAACCCTGCAGTTTTAAACCTCATTATTGCCAGCTTTAATATTTTTCTTTTTCTTTTTCTTTTTCTCTCTCTTTTATATCTTAGAACTGATTTAACAACTTTGTACTTGGAATCACGTATGCATAATTTCCGTTGTGTTAGGAAGGAATAATGTCGGTAGACCATAGCTACCTAGTTATATGGTATTTGAACTTCATCTTATGCATGATATCTAGTTTTCATGTTAATAATATTCGGACAAGTGTAACTGGTGGGTTCAGATTCTTTTTTATAGAAGGTTAGGACAGGATGACACCGACCCTTTTTTTTTTTTAAATTAGTAAAAAGAGAAAAGAAGAAGATAGGTGTGTCAAGATAGGAATTCATAGATGTAAAATTATCCTTAAGTATGTAATTATCCAAGTAGGGGATGGTGTTTCTGATAATAATCATCCAACTGGTGTACGTGCTTATGATGCCTTCCTATTGGCTACTCATATTAATTTAATTGGATATTTGGGAGCTCAATATGATTTAAATGGTAACAAAACAAAATAAATTTGAATCGCAAGCTACAATTTAAAGCGTGACTCCCAAACACCATGTAAATTAAAATGTGAAATGAAAACGTAGAAATTGAACTACTTGTATTAAACGTCTAGGTACGGCCCTATACAGTCTTTTGACAAATTTACTACAACGTTGGAGGGTCGGATGATGTGGATGGATACTTGTCAACTTTGACGGCGCGTGGTAAGCATCCTTTAAACGCGTATGCACAATGAGAAAAATTTTACACAGACAGAGAAAGCTGTGCAGGAACTTAGATCACCGACCACACACACGCAAGAATTCTCCGTCTTCACCTTTCGCCAATCCCATGGTGGGATGCTTCTTTTACACATCCCGGGTCCCACAATACATATGTCTCTATTTCTCAACGTAAGGAGTAAAGTCAAAATACCGCTGTCTAAACCTATTTACGTCATGGCTTGAGTTAGTGTTAAGCTAGTTTGCATAAAAATTGACCTTCAACCCTACTTGAAACCGACCCACCGACATGAATTGCAACCCTACCACTAAGTATGCATATGATAAATTTTTTTGCTTAAATAATCACAACATTCTCCATTTTTAATTATTTTAATATTAAGAGCTTACTTTTATTACAAAATTCAAGGCTTAATAACTGTGACAAAATATAAATATGATATTTAATATAATATTATGCATTAAAGCGCAAAATAGTATTATTCTTATGCCTTTTAATAGTAAAAATAGTACCATTGATATTCACATTTGAGATGGTGTTACTGAAAATAAACAATGCGTCTAAAACTTTTCTAACTTTTAATAAAAACCAGCACCTGTATTGATTGCGATAAAACATTGCCTCAAGTTAAGCAAATAAAATTTGGTAAGTGGGAAGTTAATGTTACGTGGTAGAGATCAGTACCTATGAGAAGCTATTATGTAAGTACTAAATTAAAATTCATATTCTATAGTTTAAAAGATTAGAGGCAAATTGTATACCTATCTGACCGTTAGGGTTCTTTTCCTTCAATTAACGTACTAAAAAAAATTCCAAGAGCATATAAAAAGAAAAAAACGCTAATTGCCGGGATATAAAAATATATATCTTATCCGCATTGTGCCTCTGTCATTTGGCTTCCACTTACAATCATAGAGTCAGATGTTTTATATAGTGTTTGATATTATCAGTTTTAACTAAAACTTTTAGTTGCTATAATGTAAAGCTCTTACACGCTTCAATGGTTTGAACCAATGCTTTCAAACACTCTATTATTGTCAAGTTTTGAGCAAAATAGTTAGTTTGTTGTGTTTCTTTTGGATTCTCTAGTGTAAGTTTTTTTGGTTCGTGATGGTATTAATGTGGTTTTTTGGGAGCATAGGTTTGTACTAATTAGTTTAAAATATTATAATATGTAAGAAGTTTATACTTTAACTCACTTTTACTGTCAAGCTCTGAAGTATGGGAGATGACGTGGCTGTTTAACTAAGTTAATTAAAGAAAATTTTAATTAAAACATAAGTTAAGGAATTTAATTAATTGAGAAACAGGTGATAATTTAAAACCTTTTTTAAGCAAATATTTATAACAATTAAACAAATAAGATAAGACAAAATGAAATAAAATAACAAAGAAAGAGAAAATACGCGTTGGGTCCCACCGACCCACAGCTTGTGCACACACATAGTATTAACAATATTTAAATTACAACCATAGTCTAAAATAGAGAGAGAAGTTAAAATAATACATGCCTTGATTAATTTATACAAATAACCTACTCAAGTCTTCTACTGGTCGCAGGTCTGGTCTACGGACCGTTCGTCAATCTTAAGCTGAATTCTACCTAGGGAAAAGGTTTTAAAAACAAATAAAGTGTGAGCAAAAGGCTCAATAGGACTATGTTTTAAAATTAGATAAATAATTTAAATGCAAAATTTACTTTTCAAAGTATTAATTAGAAAACAAAGTTAAATAAATAAATTCATTTAAATAAGTCTTATAAAAAACAGTTCGTTCAGAAAGTAACTTTTTACCTTTCTTGGGCAAGCCATAGTTATCACCACCATAGTGGCCTAGCTGGGTTTCGAAACATGCCCCTAAAGTCGCACGCTATACCACGCGATCTCTAATATGGCATCATGCTCGTCTATATATATTTCTATTAGATATTAAAATCTCTTTTTACCAAGTATTTTCATTTATATTCATTATGAGGTTTATTATGAAAATCACCTCAATCTACTGTTTGTGAAAACAACCAATAAAATTAATTTTCAATCAATCTTTGAAAAACATTTTGATAAAAATCTTTTTGATGCCAAAATAATTTGAAAAACTAGGCTACCAAGGAAATGGGTGGAAGTCCTATCTCAATATTCTTGTCGATATCCAACACTGTAATCCTGATCCGCTATACGTTAGCTTCACGGAACCACGAACAACCTTAAATAGGAACTAAGTTTATCAGTATCTAGCTTAAAATATCCTATGCTACTAAACTATCCAATAGTGTCCTAGTGTGCCATTCATGTTTATAAAATCATATTGCAAGATTAAAATATCAATCGGGGTCCAAAATAGTAAAAATAGGTAAAAAAGGACAAATTTTTATGAAGCCCAGTCGACCTGTCGGTCTCCCTGGTTCGACCTGCTAAACTATGCAATTCGATTTACTGATCATTTGGGTTCGGTTGGCTGAACTTTTCTAGGTTCCGCCTACCGAAGGTATGAGTTCAGCCTATCGAACATGAAGTTCAGCTTATTGAATATGAAGTTCAGCCTACTGAATTGGGAAAATTCTAGAATTTTTTGAAATCAGGTCTCAGCTTCCTCGTGCCCAATTCTCATTTTCACTTATTTTTCTCAATTCCTAAGCATGAAAAACACTCATAGATAAAAAAACATAATAGAACACATTCAAACTAATTTAAACAAGGTTTACATAGAAAAATCCAAGAAAATCCTAAAATGGGAAAAATGGAGGAAAAATAGAAAATCATAATTTAAATATGTTTTTAAATCAAACCAAGCTTAGATTCTAGATGTTTTAAGTTTCACTAACTTAGATTAAGGGTTTTCTAGGCTTAAGGAAGCTTGGATTTCAAAATACTAAGAAAATTAAAAAAATTTAGAAAAGTTTAGAACTTGAAAACTAGCATTGATTTAATCTTTGATTCGAAGTTGTAGTTGCTCAAACGTGTTCCTGAGCTTCCAATTCACTGAAAACCGAAGCTTGGGCTTGATTTGGAATAAAAAATTTGAGAGGAGAAGAGAGAGAAAGAGAGGAAATGAGAGAGGAGGAGAGGGAGGAGAGAGTGAGGAGAGAAAGAGAGAGAGGGTGTGAGTGAAAGAGAGAGAGGGAGAGGAGGGTTTAAATAAAAGAGAAAGTAGGTGGTTTTACTATGTGAAAAATGTGTACCACCCACGGTTTTGCAAAAAGAGATATATTTGACATTTGACAAATTATTTTGTTTTAAAATTTAAAATAGCAAATAAAAAAATCAAGAATAATCAAAATGATTAAAATAGTTAGAAATAATATTAGTTTAGAAATATCACAAAATGGTCAATTTAAGTTTAAGAATACCTCGTGGCACACTAATTCACTATTTTCTACACTAATATTACTTAATTAATTTTGGGGCATTATATTTACTTTACACTATAATATCTTAGAATTTCGCACTACTCATTGATCAATGCGTTAAACACGTGGTTAAATACTTAGAAAAGAAAATTGTGGTATCAATACGCCTATAATGTTATTCTAAAAAATACACATTTAGTTAAAAAGAAAAGAAAAGAAAAGAAAAGAAGTATCAACATGGAATTGGGTGATGAGTCGCGCTGCTCGTGGTCATCTCCAACCAAATTAGAAATAGAAGATACGCACACTTTAGTCACCAATGATTTTGTA
>CAMOHE010042826.1:0-27125 GCA_946598075.1 Artocarpus hirsutus | reverse complement strand
ATTGTGCCATAAGTTGTTGACCATGGAAGCATTTGTGGAATGAGATAAAAAAAACTGACTAGAGGGGCAGCCACTGCATCAGTGAAGGTGGAATTTGCAATGGCCTTGCAAAGACCTTTGTCAAGTGTGCCCTGGAGCAGAATTTGCTTGGAATGGAGGTCCTTAACAACAAAACAAGTAGGAAAGAATTCAACAGAGGCATTATGATCCACACACAGACGTCTAACACCAGTCAGATTATGTGAAATTGCAGGAGTACGTAAAACAAGATTCAAATATAAAGAAGAAGTGGAAGTATGAAGTGAGGTTGAGCCAATATGAGAGATAAAGATTTGTTTACCATTTCCAACTGTCACATTGTCTAAACGGGTGTAAGGAGTATAATTGGTCAATTGTTGGATGTTTGGGGTGAAGTGGTGTGTTGCCCCGGAGTCCATTAAACATGAATTTATAGGTGGGAGAGAGGGTGAGGTTTGAGGTGAGAAGGTTGGAGCAGAGTTATGGTTTGAATTAAACATGACATTGTGAGCTTGGTGTTTAGGCTGTGGTTTGTAATTTAGGTCTGTTCTGTGGTAACACTGCTGTATGACCATACATACCACAAAGTTGGCATTGAGGTTTGTTTCCAGCAGGTTAAGTATTGCTGCGTCGCCATTGTGGATTGTTATTGGTTGGGCTTGGCGGTTTTCCAAGGATGCTAGATTAAGATGGATTGCAGCGAGCAGTTGTTAGGGAATTCTTGGTTCCGTTTGGGGAAATTTTGGTGAGGATAGTTGGGTTTCTGAAATTTTGATGAGTTTGAAACTGCAACATTAGCTAGGATAGGATCAAAGCTGTACAGTAGAATTTTGCTACTCAAGATGGTGTTCTTGGTTCAATAGTAGGCCGTAAACCTCCTCAATGCTTGGGAAATCTGGTCTAGCACTGATTGAAGATACAAACCCATTATAGTTCTTAATCCAGACCTTGAAACAAGTAAATCAAACAATCCTTTCGAGTGATTGGTTTGCCAATTGAAGCAAAACGATTGGACAAACTTTTAAGCTTCTGAATGTATTGCATAGCAGACATACTCCTTTCTTTACAGAAGCACAAAAGAACTGATAAGGAGGCAATTATACCTTTGCCAACCCATGTAGCGAGGAAAGACCTCACCAGGTTGTTCGGCGAGGAACGAAGATTCCTCAAATCCATGTTCTATGCATTAAATCCGATGAAGTGCTATAGAGGTGATATTAGGACCTATGAATTTATAATTTAAGCTCTAATAATTTTGACAATTAATTAAATTTTTTAATTAATGTATCAAATTTATTAGTTTTAGTGTTATTATACTAAAAATTTAAAACTAAACTCTCGAAATTATAGTAAAAATTACTCAAAGAAAATTAACAAATAGTCTGTTAATTTAATCATTACATATAAGTCAATCCTTTATAAATAGTTTATAATAAGAGCTAGGTTTAATTTCTATTAACATCTCTTATTATATCTTTATTCTTAAGTTCTAATAATTCTTTAATGAACAATTAATTCAAAATCTTATTATGAACAACCATTCTACTGTTTAAATCTTGAATCATCACTCAAGAGAACTATATTTCTAACTTCCATAAGAAAGAAATGAATTCTGTATTTGTATAATATTATTTCCAGCTATTTATTCTATCATGTTTCTAAGCTGTTAAGTTATGATTTGCATTCAAACAAATATTACCATGCAAGATAAAAAACATAACGTGTCATAAACAGGAGTCTAAAAAATACTCAAGATTAAGACTGCCATATATATGATTATCATAGTGATAAATTTGAATGCTCTACTTGTAACAGACAATGATTAGAGATTCATAATTTATCTAGTTCAGTCTTATATAATCTCATTATATAAAGTACCTCCAATTTAATGTCTCTACATTAATAGCCAAGATAAGATTATTTCATTCTAAATAAGATTAGACTGCACCTGTAATATTTAATTAAAAATCTCAAACTTTAATTAATTATTATGGACTATTTAGATTATTATTTATAAATTTTATCCCTAAGCATATAACACTTATATGCTAAATTTATAGTAACATAAATAGTCATAAAATTTTCTTGATGCTTATTAAAGTATTTATAATACATATAAACAATCAAAATAATTATAAATATCATTCTATTCATTTATTAGCCATACGTATGATGTCATTGCTTACAAGAAACCATACGTATGATGTGATTGCTTACAATACACCTAACCCAACAGTGCTCCTAATAACAAATAAGCAAAAAAAAAAAAAAAAAAGAAGAGCTTGCTTAGCAAGTAAAGACTTTAAATTCATTGCTTTGTAACCTCACCGTAAAAAATTGACTATGGAAGCTGCTACGAAGTTACAACTTAAAACAAGCTAAAGACTTATTCATCATTATATATATATATATATATTGAGCTGAAAAGCTTTTCACACAAAAATTGTATTGTTGTTTCCCTTAGACATGGCTGAGTTGAAGTTACATGGAGCATGGGCTAGCGTCTTCAGTTGCCGGGTCATATGGGCTCTCAAGCTAAAGGGCATACCCTACGATTACATAGAAGAAGATCTTATTAATAATAACAAGAGCAAGTTACTATTAGAGTACAACCCAGTACACAAGAAGATTCCAGTGCTTGTTGATGGAGGAAAACCAGTCTGTGAGTCCATGATCATCATCGAGTATATTGAAGAGAAATGGCCCCACAACTACCCTTTGCTTCCTATTGACCCTTATGAGAGAGCCTTGGCTCGCTTTTGGGTTAATTTCACTGAAGATAAGGTACGTGAATTCTAGACAAGTCCTAGGTATATTAAGAATCATAGTTATAATTTCTTCCTTTTGATTGAAAGGCGGGGAAAAAAAGCATGACCAAGTAAACTTTACACTCTCGAGCCTTAATGACTTGGTAATTATCACATGACTAATTCATCACGTTGATAAGTAATGGAGCCACAGATTGTCAGGTAGGGGTGTTCTTCTATTGGTTTTTGTTAGTTTTTGGTCGGTTGGTTACCAAAAGCAGTCAATGTGGAACCGAGAGCCAATCAAATAGTCAGAGAGTTGGTGGGTCGGTTGGTTTTGTGGTGGTTGGTTTCTGTCGGTTTTCAATTAGAGTAATCAAACAGGATACCAAAAGTAAAAGAATGTTATATGGAATAAATCTACCAAAATCCACTTTATGCCAAAAAAAATCCATTAGAAGTCCTGAATTTGTTGGTTTCATTGTAAATGCAACGTATATATATATATATATATATATTAGTTTGGAAGTTGAAAGTTTTCGGCCCTTCTGTTACTGACCGATGCAAAATGTTATTTTCAAAATCGACGGTCAAAATTTTATGGGCTATCGGTTTTCACCTTATCCGATTTCTCGATTTTTTTATAGGATTGACTTTTTTTAACAGTCCTATTGTCAAGTACTTTTTATTAATGATCAAAATTGTGGTTCTATTTTATTAAGAAAAAAATCATAATTTTGTTCTCACTTAATAATTGAAATAATATTATTTATATTCAATAAAATACAATCTATAATTTTTTCCATGGTGCTTCCACCACTACAACATCGACATGTATAGGGTACTTTTTGTATAGGTTCTAAAATGTTGGATGGCCCTTCGAACCACGGGTGAAGAACAAGAGAAGGCGAAGAAGGAGAGCTTGGACATGTTGCGGGTGATCGAGGAGCACGCCATTGTTGGGGACAAAAAATTTTTTGGAGGAGAACAGATTGGAATAGTGGACATAGCTTTTGGATGGATTGCTGAGTGGTTTGGTATCATGGAAGAGATTGTAGGGGTGAAGCTGCTTGATGCACATGAATTCCCTCGTCTGCATGCATGGGTTAACGACTTCAAAGAAGTGCCTGTTATCAAAGAAAACCTTCCTGATCGCGATGATATGTTGGTCCTTTTTAAAGGTGTGAGGGAGAAAGCGCTGGCATCCACTTGAAAAAAAAATAATAAAATTGAATGTTGCTGATGTGGAAAGAGTTATTAGACAGATGAAATAAGAATGAATTAGACGTGGAATGTTTTGAATTTCAGTATTTTGTTTGTCAGCTCAGCTGCCGCAATTTGAGTACTAAAGTTATAGTACTTGATCTATTTTACTCTATCAATATATAATGTATGGGAATATTTTGAATTCTAGTATGTGTTTGTCTGCCACAAGGTGAGTACTGGAATTATCTAGTAGCACTTGGTCTCTTTTACTGAGATCAACATATAATGGATGAATCCTTTTAACTCAAAAACATTTGGGTTTTTTTTTTTTTTTTAATTTGTGTGTATAATGTCAGTGGGTAGCTAGTTTAGTTAGATCCAAACAAATTTAATATAAACTTTTCAGTTTAAACTGGTGTTTTTAAATGGGCCATTAGTTTTTCTTGAACTTCACACCCCAATCTGTTGCCTCAAAGTTGTTTTTAGCATGTTGATACACACACATATGTGGGTTATTAGGTTAGTCCTGAACTATGTAATAATGACAATTTGATTTTGAATTTTAATTTTGACAATATTACTTCTCAACTTTCTTCTTTTTCTTTTCTTTTCTTTTTTTTTTTAAGTAATTTTGATCTCTGGCCATACAATTGACGAATAACTAACAGAGATAATCATGGCCATCATATGAAAACTTAAAAGCTTTCAAAAATACTTAAAATATGTGGAAATATTCCCTTCACAACTGTTAAAAACCAATTGAAAATTGTAACATTCTGTACTTGATGTAATTATATATTTATGTAAATTCCACTTGATGCTGTTATTTATGTAAAATTTTCAATTACTATGCGGTAAATATGAGATTATCCATTTTATAATTTAAAAACCATGTATACTTCTATTAAGAGATAAAACTGTCAAAATTAAAAGTTCAGGAACTATTATCAAAACGCTCATACTTCAAACACCAAAGTATTTTCTTTTTTAATTTCTAATTCACAAGTTGACACCTGCCAAGAAAAAAATGTCCTTCAGATTTTTTTTTTGGTCGATTGGGAAGAATCTATCTCAATCAATTAAACGACATGGAGGCCTTGCGAGTCAAAGTTGCTCAGAATATAAAATTGTTTGGTCTTCTTCACGTATTATTTGCAACTTGTTGCTCAAGCAAAGAAAAAAAAAGGCCCATAAATTCACATAACCTAACCATGCTTGAATTATAATCTGACCAACACTCAACAACTCTTGAATTGGCAACTTTACTTTTGCAAAAATGGATGAAGTGAAGGTACTAGATTTTGGCCAAGCCCCTTCAGCCACAGAGTGATCTGGGCTCTGAAGCTGAAAAGTGTTAGCTATGAATACATAGAAGAAGACATTCCCAACAACAAAAGCCAGTTGCTACTGCAGTACAACCCAGTTCACAAGAAGATCCCAGTACTTGTTCATGGTGGTAAACCAATTGCTGACTCCCATGTCATCCTAGAGTATATTGAAGAAACATGGCCTCAGAATCCTTTGCTGCCAAAAGATGCTCATCAAAGAGCCTTAGATCGGTTTTGGGTACAGTTTTCTGTAGAGAAGGTGAGATAAATATGCTACCATATAGCTAGTTGATTATTTCCTTCAAGTTGGAAATTTTTATTGTCACCGGTACAAAAACATCTGTTTAGAAACACGTTAAAACCAAAAGTTTAAATTAAAAACATTACAATAATTCAATTTTTGTAAAAAAAAAAATAATATTAATGGTTTTGAATCGATGTTCCCAAACGATCTCTTTCTATCTTCCAGCTAATTTTGCTAATTTTCAGAGAATTATTTTTTGTTTTTCCTATTTGTCGTCGTTTTTCACATTTTTATTTGTTTTTTACAAGTGACGGGAAATTCTCATATTTTTGTCGTTGATTCTTTTGAATTCGTCTATTGTTTGTTGACGCTCTCACCTATGACATTGCTTTCACAACTTTTTTAAGATTTTTGTTGTTAACTTGTTTTAGTGTCCTTTTGTAATTATCTCTTTTTCACTTTAGTGTAGTTTTAGATCTCGTATTTTTGTTGCCGTTTTAATTTTCTTTCGCTTGTCCACTTTTATGTCGTTTTTTGTCTTTTTTCTTTTGCTTATACTCCTTTTTCTTGCTTAAAAATTTGTTGCCCTCTTTGTTTCATTGTCCTTTTTTTTGTTCTTGTATCGTTTCCTATTTATAGTTGTTTAGCTATTTTGGGCTCGTTTCTGTCTAGCTTTCATTTTCGTTGGTGTTGTTCTTCTTTGGTGCCATTTTCTAGTTATTGTCATTTATTATCTTTTTTTTTTTGAGGGATCGTTTATTATCTTTGGTGCCAAACGTAATCCTCTAGTTTTAAATTTAATGTCGTTTTTAGCTTTATTTTGTTGTCGTTTATTGGTCAAGGGGTCATTTTCGTTCTTACAAGCTCAACCTTAGTTTACATCGTTGTGGTTTTGATAGAATTTCTTTTTTTTTTTTTTTTTTGATGGGGATAAAATTCTGTTTTTACTTGCAGCAACAGGGGAGTAAAAAAAGAATATATAATAAAAAAATTAAAAATCTTTTTACTAAAAAAGTGCGATAATATTAGTATATTCTAAAAACACACCAGACTTTTTTTTTTATTTATTTTTTGCAATTCCACGTTCACTTCCGATGTTAAAGGTCCTAAATTGGACTCCACTTACTTAAACAAACTCCTCTCCCTCTTTCTATCTTTCTTTCTTTCCCTTTTTTTTTGGGTAAGACCTCTCCCTCTCTTTCTTTCACCTTTTTTTTAACTTATTAACACATTGATTAAAGAATCATTGTTTTGTGCAGAGGCACATCTTTCTGGCATTTTTTCATGCGGTTGGAGAGGAAGAGAAAGGAAAGGCAGCCAAAGAAATATTGGAAACTCTTAAAAGATTGGAGGAGCAAGGCCTTGGGGACAAGAAATTCTTTGGGGGTGAAACCATAGGCTTGGTAGATATAGTATACGGATGGTTGACTCACTGGTTTAAATGCATGGAAGAGGTAATTGGGTTCAAAGTGATGGAACCAAGAAAGTTGCCTCGTTTGCACACATGGGCTGAGAATTTCAAGCAACTTCCTTTGATCAAAGAGAACCTTCCTAATTATGAGGAATTGCTCGCCTACATGAAAAATTCAAGAGAGAAATTTGTCTTAGCATTATCTACTCATAACAATATGGTTTAAGCTTATGTCCTAAATCTGTGCTCATCATTGTCCTTTTTGAAATGTGCAACAAGTGGTACCAAAGTCTTGGTATCCATGTGCTAGGGTACTATTGCAAATGATTGACTCTTTTATAATGTTAAGCATGCTTGGGGAATAGTACCGATAATACACATTTTAAATTGTTGGATCCTATTAAAATCACCTTAAAATAATAATAATAAAAAAGAGTATGCAAATATATATTGTTCGATAAAAATTTAACGGCTAAAAATCAGAGCCTATTAATAGTGTATTTTTTCATATCTTACGATAAAAATAATATTGTTTCAATTTTTGTTAATCACACGGTAGGTTAATAGCTCGGTGGGATTTTTCTTCTGCATTAATATTTTCATAAAATTAGAGCACGTGAAACATTCTTTTGAGTTTCGTGCATTTCATCTAGTACCATGTTTTTAACTTTTGAGAGTGGGACTATTCATGTTTTAAGTTGGGACCTTTTTATGTATTCGAACATGTCTCCTCTCTCAAGCAAGTCTTCTTTTAATCAAAGTTGGCGTTGTAACATCCAATTACACATGTGTATCATATATTATTAGTGGTGGTGCCACTTTATATTAAGTGGAAATTTTAAAAATTTAATTTTTTTACCTTTATTTTACAATTTAAAATTTCTCATCCTTTTATTTTGAAAGAAATATAATAATCGTATCTCGATAAAATAACTAAAATATATTATTGTGTCTTATCATACAAGAAAAATATAATTATACTCTACTCCATAGTTGATATATATATATATATATATATATATCTATTCAATAAAATTATAAAAGACTAAATCTAACCTTTTCTAATAATGTCCCACTGGAAAAAAGGCCTGGTAATATTATTGATATATTATTCATGAGATCCCAGCATTTAGAAAATGAAAATCATTCATCTTAATTTAGTTTAAATCTGGGATAATAACAAAAACTACCCACCTCGTGTATTAAAATGTTGTGTTACATCAACTTTTTCAAGGTATATTGCGTTTTTGAGATATGTTTTTGAGAATACTCTACACCAATATTATGTACGTTACAAAACATGTTAAAAACTTCCCTTCAACCGTGTACATGTTGATCCGGTGATGGTCCAAAGTTTTTTTTTTTTTTTTTTATCTAAATTGCCAAAATACCCGTCTCCAAACAACATGGATCTTTTTTTTAGTGTTTTTGTTTAATTTAAATCATTTTTAAACTTTGTATTTTAAAAAATATCACATTGGTGTCCTATTGTTTTGAAAATCAAAATGATACCATAAAGCTTTTGAAATATAATTTTGGCATATTAAGTCTATGTTTTGTGATACGAAATTCCAAATTATCTTTTTACTAATGAATCTTAAATTATTTTGTAAAAACTATAAAAGAAAATAAATACAAATAATTTCAAAAAATAAATAAGTTTATGTATGTACTTTTTTTATAAGTTTTGTTCAATTTTTGTTTTTATTTTTTATTGTAGTTTTATAAAATTAATTTAAGATTTATTAATAAAAAGATAAAAAAAGAAATTTTATATTTAAAAAACAAACTCTAAATACCAAAAAGATATTTTTAAAAATTACAAGATATCATTTTGATGATTTATAAACAACAGGGCATCATGTGATGTTTCTTTAAAACATAAGGTACCAAAATGATAATATTTTTTTAAAGTAATTTAAATTTAAAGTTTCTAAAGAAAAAGCATATGGATATGGTCACCGGTGTTGTAAGTTTGCCAACAGCCCACCACTAGAGTGTCGTGAGCTTACCACCACCGGAGTACTATTACGAGTTGCGATCCACACGCAACCATATCCGAGTCTCGCCTATCACTTTTTTTTTTTTGAAGTTTATGTTGTGTTTGGTAATTAGCTATAACCATAAAATTATAAAACTGTTTGGTAATCACGTTTGGTAATCTTTTTTTGTCTTTAAAAAACTATATGATTTATTAAAAAAAGAGAATGAGAAAGGTTTCTAGGGTAAAAGATTCAAAATATTTAGAATTTAAAAGGAGGTTAAGTTTTTAAAACTAATAATTTAGCATGTTAAATCATTTTGTTTTGAATTATTTCTTTCTTGTGCATACCAAACACACTTTTTTGTAGGGTTATATATTCAAAACCACTTAAAATATTATGAAACATGTACCAACGACACAAATTTAAAATTTTCCTCTCGTAAAATTTAAATTTAAAACAAAATTTAACTACATTCTTAAACACAAAATTATTTTGTTTATATTAAAATAATAATATGTTTTTATTTAAATTTGAGTATCTTTGGTTAATTTAAAGGGGGTGCTTGGGAGATTGGTTGTAATTCTAAAGTTCCTACTTCAAACAATGTAAAGCTCTCACACGCTATAGTATGAATTATTCCCATGTTACAATGAGCGGTTTAAACTTTAGAGTTTGAATTATTCTCCTAAACCTAACTTTGTTTATTTTTGAACTGAAGATGAATTACCAATGAGATTAATGTTGAATAATAAGATTAAAATTGTCTTTTTATACTACTATGTCAAACATAATAAGGTGATTTGTAAAACATAAAGAAAAGAAAACTTACGTATGTTCAATATTATTTCTAAAAATGTGGAGGGTAATGAAATTGCAACATTTCGATGAAACAGAGACTTTTTTTATTATTCCTTTTAAATTTTGGGAGAAATTAGAGGTGAGCTTCGTGGATTATTTATCTTTTCAGATTTGGATGTTCTACCAAGCGAGGTATGGTCAACCGACTTTTAATTTGGAGTAAGGTTTCTTGCATTCTTGCGATTTAATCGGGTTTTATGCTAAAAGAAATATGAAAAAAGCAAATATAATTCTGAGAAGCTATTTCAAGAAGTGTCCTGACATCTCCCCTTTCAAAACCGCTTGTTCCCAACTGGTTGTTGACCATCTGCATTTTGATGTTCTTTGTAGAATTGTTGGTTAGAATCCTACATAAAGTTCGAGAGCCACTATTTGAACTACAGTTTACGATTTAAAACTAATTTAATTGCAATGTATTTTCTTATAAAATTTAAATTGTTATTATATTTTTATTCAAACATCAATTCAAATTGAGATCCCAATTGTTTTATTAGTTTAGTTTATCTATTTGTGGTTTTTTTTCTCTGAACATTTTTTTTATTTGTAAAGCTTTCAAAGAGTGTGTTTGAAAACTTAATTAAGGCTAATAAGTTAGAATTAAAATATTGTAATACGTAGGTGAGACAGTCAACACACTTAGAAATTGATGATAGTGGTGAGTCCGTTTACTTCATAGATTTGAATAAAATATTTAAATAAAAATTTAAATTTTTAAAAGTAAAAATATTATAACAAAATAATTTAAACCGTGATTCAAATTAAGAACCAAAGCATTTCTTCTCCCCTATTTTTCTTTCTTCCCCTTGTGAATAAATTGAGTTGACCATTGAATGAGCAAACCATGTGTTCTTCCGTAGGACAAGGGCACGTGACAGATTTCCTTATTTTTCGGTGTTTTATTTCCTTATCATTTAATTTATCATGTTGGTGCAATTGCCAGAAAAGCAAAAAAGGACTTTCGGCACCGTTCGTACTTTCAAAGTTGTGGACCCTGGTGTTTGTTTTCGATGTATATCTCCCTGAGGAACGGATTCAATTCTTATTTTTTGTTCTTAAACAAATTCGACAAATTGAAGTGAATTTGAAGATCTGTCAGATAAATATTATTAGAGTGTTTGAAAGAGTGGTAGGAATCACTTTTACTGTAGCATATGATAACTTTTTACTGTAATAAATTTGTTTTTTGTTACTGTAACATGTGAGAACTTTTTACTATTTATAACTGAGATTGTGGTGGGAACCACTTTGCCAAACGGTATTGATATATTGCCTTTGGAAACCCGTCATAAAATTTTCTAAATAAGTAGCTATAGAGTAAAGAATTTAGAAAAAAGTATGACATGATTAATAAAAATATGATATAATTTAATAAGATTTGATAAAGGATCTAACTGTTAAAAATTTGTGTTTTATATGTAGGATATTCCTATTTTTTATATCATATTATAAAACCTTCTTACCAAGCAGCTATAAAGAAAAGTATTTGAAGGAAAAAATCGCTAGTATTTTAAAGGGATGAAATTTCAGGAAAAATTATTGGTAGGGAGTAAGGTATAAAAAAATTATGGGGAGAGTTCTAACCAAAAAAGAAAAAGAAAAAGAAAAACAAGGGTATGAAATATCCTACTAATAGTACATACAGTTTTTACAGTCAGATTTTGATTGAGTTCCATTAAATTATCCTTTTTTATTTAATCTTGTATAGTTTTGTATTAATTCAATGGTTAATTGTGTTATGAGAAGGTGTTTTTTTTTTTTTTTAATACCAAAGAATTCTTAAGTATAGTTGTAGAAAAGGAAAAGTCAATGGCTATCCAACTTTTCAAAAGAGAAACCCCTCTACAATTTAATTGCTAATCTAACTATGTGTTTCTACCTCAGATCTAACAATGGAAAAAGTAAAGCTGCTAGGATTCTGGCCAAGCCCATATAGTCACAGAGTCATATGGGCTCTGAAACTCCAGGGTGTGGACTATGACTACATAGAAGAAGATATTTCCAGCAAGAGTCAATTGCTTTTGGAGTTCAACCCAGTCTACAAGAAGATTCCTGTTCTTGTTCATCAAGGTAAACCCATTGCTGAGTCGCATATCATCCTTGAATACCTTGAAGAAACATGGCCAGATAATCATCCACTATTGCCAAAAGGTGCTTTTGAAAGAGCCTTGGTAGGATCTTGGGTTCATTACTTGAAAAGGTATTTATTCCATTCAAATCAATCTTTTTTATTATTTGGTCCATAAATGCATTATTTTATTTTTTTTTCTAATCTTTTTTCATCATGTGTACTATAAATCAAAAGTTAGCAAACTTGATAATTACTAGAGTGTTTAATATAGTTGTTATCGTAGTATGTGAGTGCTTTACACTATAGTGATTTTTTTATTACTCGAGTTTTAAACTGTTTGTAACTGAGAAAGTGGTTTAGACCACTTTTGCCAACACCTTTACAAAGTTCTTTAGCTTACATGCTCACATAAAGAAAAGAAGCAATCATCTTAAATTATTAGGATGCTAATTTGTCCACAAATTTTGCTAATTTATGTTCCCAAAAAAAAGCATGAATTTCTGTTTAATCTTCAAGATGAGTCCATGAACAACTACCAAATAGAAAAGGAATTGTTCCTCTCTTCAGTAACTTGTTATCTCATTTCACCAGAGTTTAGGAGACCTTATAAGGGAGAACTATTATTGTTTTGCGGATCATGTCTTTGGTAGTAGTAGTTGTTGTTAATATATATATATATATATATATATATATATATAATTAAGAGAGATATTAAGAGATTAAGATCTAGTACAATTCCCATGTAATTTACATAGTTATAGAAACCACATGAAACAACAAGGGAAGAAAAAAAAAAGTCAATCTCCTTCTCTACTACTATTCCTTTGTAAATCGAAAAGTTGAACAAACATTCATGTAACAAAATTCTGCCTTGCAAGTAACTAATTTTAGAGACTATTGGTAATGTTGGTATCCTAGCAAAAGAATGATCTACTAGATCTTTTTCTTTTATCATTTAAGGATTACCTCTTAGGTATCCTAAATATGCCAGTAGATAAAGATATGAGCGAGGTTCTCTTGCCATTCTGTTTGTGCTTTCAATAGATTTTTCTTAAGATGCTAAACAATAACGCACTATCAAAAAAGAAAACTAATTCTAGATAAAAATAACTTGCCAATTGTACATATTTCACAGGGTCCCACTCTTGGTGCATTCTTCACAAGCAGTGCCGGTGTAGAGGAGGAAGAAAAGGCAGCAAAAGAAGCATTAGAAGTGTTGAGAATCTTGGAAGAGCACAGCCTTGGGAACAGCAAGTTCTTTAGAGGAGAGACCATAAACATGGTAGACATTACATATGGAGGGCTTAGCTCATTGGTGGGAACGCATAGAGGAATTGGTGGGAGTGAAATTGATTCACCCCAGTACTTTGCCTCTGTTGTATGCTTGGGTTCAAATTTCAAGCAAATTCCTGTTATCAAAGAAAACCTTCCTGATCGGCAAAGATTGTTGGCTCATTTGAGCTCTGTGAGAGAGAAGATCATGTCCCCCAATCCTTAATATATATGTTATACGGTCATGTTGTTTGCTGTTTTTTCTTTTTTATCTTTCTTTTTGGCTAATGGATAATGTATGTTGATTATTGTTCACTATAAAGGCTGTTTGGCAAAAACAGTCTAAACTAACTTTTCAGTTATAAACAGTGTAAAGATCTTACATACTACAATAAAAATAAAAAAGTCATTACAGTATACAGCTTTCACATTTTACACTAAAAACGGTTTTAACCATTATGCCAAATGTCCTCTATGTCTATGCTGAAGTACATTAGCAATATGATCACTAGATCAAATAACATAAGTAAGAGTAATGTAAGATTTTGATTTGGCAGGACACTAATTTGATTCCGCATTATACATATAAATGTATTATACTATTTGATAGTTTTATTTATCACTATAGCGATTATAATTATAATTTTTAATTAAGTCTAAATTCAACACCCCACAATCTTACAAGCCAAATTTAATAAATTGATTCAAAAGTACATTAATTGGTATTTTTTAATAATATTTGGTGGGATAAGAGCAAAGGACTTTGTTTTGTCAAGCAAAGTGGCAAACTCATATTAGTTAGGCTCTACCTAAATGATAGATGACCTTGTTTGGCACTTCATGCTTCTTCCAAACAGAAGTTTTAAGAGTGCCCACATATATATAATATATATATATATATATATAAAATTAAAGTTTTGGATTTATCAAGCAGCATGCTGACGGAAATAAAAGAGAAAAATACCCAACAACTTTTGGAATAAAAACGATAGGTTTCCAGTAAATGTCTGAAATCATATTTATAACAAAATTTTAATGAGTCAATAAGGTTTTAATTTTTTTGAAAAAGTTATAAAAATATTATATTTAAGTTTATAATGTATTATTAATACTTTGATACAAGTTTAAAGTCTATTTTAAAAATATTTTTTTGATAAGTTATATTTTATGATTTTAACAGGAAGAATTTTTAAAAAATAAAAATACTTTTAACAGTTTATTTAAATATTTTTAAAAATAACTTTTAAGATAAAAAATCAAAAATAACTTTTAAAAAGTCTTTCCAAACATGCCTCCAACCAGCCAGATTTAGATGTCGTTGTTCGTTCACGTACAGACAACAAACCAATGAGATACTCAAGTGTGTCTTGGACAAATTAAGTGCCTAAACAAATCAATTGACCGTTTAATGCTTAAGTTGTAATTGGACTTTTAAGTTTAAGATTTGAAATATGTAAAAATTTTATATTATATTAATGTTTTATTTTTTATTATAATAATAAAATATTTTATACTATTTATAATTAAAATTGATAAATAGAAAGTAAAATATCAAACAGACATCAATCTTATGTTTAGAAAATCAGTTAGAGCATATGTTTTGAAGTTTAAAAACTATAACTTGTGAGACTTTTACATTATAATAATTTTTTGTCTTTTATTATAACTGTTAAATTTTTTATATTGTTTATAATTTGTAACTAATGGGTTGAAACTCATACCCTAAACAATTTGTAAAAAAAAAAAAACTCCCACCACCCTAAAAAAAAAAAAGGCCTCCTACCAGAATTGTGTTGTCGGCTGGGCTTTGGCTGCCTGCCCTTAGATCCCACACACGTCACTTAAACATACCGCCAGATAATATATCATCCACGCCAAATCCGAAACATAAAAAAAAATAAAAAATAAAAAACGAAATTCATCTCAAAAAATTTAAAAACAAAAACGCAAGGAGCAACAAAGAGAGAGAAAGAGAGGAACCCAGGAGATCTCCTTAAAAAAAAGAAAAAAAATCACAAATCCCACTCCTCTCTTTCTCTCCGATCTGATCGCACTCTTTGTCTGTAAGAAAATTTCAATGATTTAATTTAATTACATAAATAATTTTTTTTTCCAATTTTTGCCGTTACGTTTTTCTCTTTTCGAATTATCCGACCGTTGATCGTCGAATTGCGTCACCATTTCCGGAATCTCTTTGATCCGGAATTCTCCGTCCTTCCCTAAGCTTTTGCACCTGGGGTTTTTGGTCGTAATCGCTGGAATTGGGCGTCGCTTGCCTCGTTTCGGATTTGGTTGGAATTTGCGGAATTCTTTTGAGCTTGCCATTGTTTGTTGGGGTCTTCTATGGCTTCCGCTCAGGTGCTTCCCAACACTGTCGCTTCTTCGAGGAAGCAAGAGCATTTGGAAGCTGGAAAGCGCCGGGTATGGATTCCGTTCCGATTGTTGTTTATTTTCGTGCATGTTTAATGGAAATTGTGTTCTTGTGATTTCAATTTGCTTTTTTAAATAGTGGAACAATTTGCAGTGGTGGTGATTTGTATTTTGGAAGCTGAATTAGGGACTAATTTGGGGATAAAAACTCGTTTGTTGAGCTCATAATCTTCTAAAATTTGTTGTCAAATTGGTCATTGGGAAGAACTTTTTGAATCTCCACGGTAAAAAGAAAATTTTAATTCTCTGCCATTATATTTGATTGGAAGGTTTGAGTTTGTTTATTCGGTTTGATTTGTTGATGTTATTTGTTGCTTGAAATATGTCCTAGTCAAGTCTTGTTAATCCAACATCTTGTATGTCTACTATTGAGTAATGGGATAGATTTTTCTTAAAAATACTCATCATCACTAAAGGTGCTCAAATGGTCGAAGCAAACTAGGATGGCTGACATGTGGTTGCTTTAAAGGTGCTTTCAATTTTTATTTATTTTGCTCGGAGACAATGAGACTAGCGTTATTGATGTTGATTCTAAGAACTACTACCTTTTGAGACTTTATTTGTTAAGTTTTTATGGGCTGTCTTTTTTATTTCTACATGGTCAACCGAAGAACAGAAAGAAGACAGATTTTCACAATACAATAGAATAAACAATGAAAAACCTTCTCGTTCAAGAAGCAAAGAAATTAGGAGGAGTTATAGAATGATTAATATCCACCTGCACGCGTGCCAATTGTCCTAGATCTCCCTCTATCTCCCTCTAACATAGCTCG
The DNA here is from genome assembly GCA_946598075.1 of Artocarpus hirsutus. Lineage (NCBI taxonomy): Eukaryota > Viridiplantae > Streptophyta > Magnoliopsida > Rosales > Moraceae > Artocarpus > Artocarpus hirsutus. The sequence goes on along the minus strand of CAMOHE010042826.1, from coordinate 10,785 downwards.
TTCTATCTTCATATCTGTATACTCCGAGCAATGCTAGTCAATATTTTGGGAAGCCAAATTTCAAGACCCAATTCAAAAAATGAATCCAGTCAACTTTCACTTGTATGGATTAAAATTCATAGTCAACTGTTGTAAGCATAAAGTCCTTGGTTTAGTTAATTTTTCTAGGCTGTTCTGGTGTTTGGGAACCTTCAAAATTCAATCTAATTCAGTGTCATATGTTGAAATGCTTTGAATTATTTGAGTTGTGATGCAGGTCGGGAAAAAAAAAGTTTTGTAGCTTCCATTGATGTATAAAGCTTTTGAAGAGTGCATGTTATTTCAATTCAACGTTTATTAGAATTGGATCTTGACGACTCCATGTATGCATGCCTTTGCATTTTTCTCTTTCCATGCAAAAATATTCTTATCAATTAATTGTCTTCTTTCAATTCTTTACAACGTTAGATTCTTGAATAGATTGTTTCTTGATGCTTTTTTTGCCTTTGCATTTTTTCTCTTTCCATGCAAAAATATTCTTATCAATTAATTTTCTTCTTTCAATTCTTTACAACGTTAGATTCTTGAATAGATTGTTTCTTGATGGTTTTTTTCCTTGTTGTTCGCAGAATTTATACCCTTTTCCTATTTCTTGCAGCTTGAAGAATTCCGTAAGAAAAAAGCAGCAGATCGAGCCAAGAAGGCTTCATCAACCAGCCAGATTCATGCTGTTGAGGTCAATTCAAATGAGAAACGACCTTTAGAAACTGAACACTTGCGAGTTACAGATACAAGTGGAGCTGGTACTTCTGATGGACTTGGAAATGCTGTTACTGAATTTTCATATATAGTAATAAACAGTGATAGCAATTCAATAGGTTCTGCCCAGAAAAGTGAACTAGTTTTGTCAAGTGATACACAAACTAGTCCTTTTTTATCAAATGATTGTAATTCATTTTCGTCAGATCAAACACAGAAGAATGGTCATGAATTTGGGAGATATGGAGATTTAGGGTCTGGTGGACCTTTAGGTGTTTATCAAAGCCATGGGAAGAAAGGGGATAGCAAAGATGTGGAAAATTATACAGGAGGCTTAGGTGGACCTCCATACAGGACTGCATCTGATCGGTCCTTTGCGTTACGCTCAAAAGGAAGTCAAGATTTTGATAGCAGCATTAGTCAATTTAGTTTCCACGGGATAGATGAACCCCAGTTGAAAGAAGAAAAAACTCCGCCGAAGGATTATACAATTCCAAATGCTAGTTCTCAAGTTTCTGTTGCAAGGATCTCTTCTCAGAATTCCATTAGCACTGCTTTTCCAAGTGAGCCTAGTAGTGCCAGCGGCTCTAGATCATCTTCCCTTTACGAAGGTATTTATTGTACTTTGGAATTTAGTTTCATTTTCCGTTGTTTTCACGTATTTAATTAATTCTTTAATGTTTGCTGTTTTTCTGATATTTACTTCGTGAAGGAAGACATTAACTATAAGTCTTTTGAGCTTGGTGGCAGACATGATTCGACCAACTGTGAATAGAAGAGGCTTTGCTGATGATAATACACAGGGCAATGTGAACTTCATTGATTTTATGTCTTCCAAGACGGGCAAAGAAAATATTAGTAACGCTGCTAGTGGTCTGTTCAGTATGGAAAATGGAACTGTCCAAACATTTGGATCTGTGAGTTTTGAATCTAGTTTCAGAAGCTCCCCGAATCATGCACCGCTATATCCGCTCACAAATGAAACTAATTCTAGAAGATCTCGCCCATCTTTCTTTGATAATCTTAATATCCCCAAGTCATCTTCTGAATCTCATTTCCGAAAAGATGGATTTGAGAAGGATTCATTTAAGTCCAACAGTTTAAGACCAAAGAGCATAGATTTTCTAGGATCATCCCCTTTTCACAAGCCTACTACGGATGCTGAAAGTTTAGGGCCCTTTTCAAAGGTTGACTCTTTAATTCCATCACATGCATTTGAGCCGTCAATGAATTCAGTTTCTGATAATATGGAGGGTAAGCCGCCCAAACTGTCTGTAAATGATAATGGGATGGGGTGGAAACATGAATTTCTCTTACCTAAGCAGAATGAAGACTTTGCTGCTCTGGAACAGGTACCCCCTATTTTCTTCTCTTGCATTTCCTCTGTACTATTTCAGTGGTTTTCTGTGGAAACTCAATGGTTATATGTTTGCTGGTTTCTGTTTTACTCCATGGCTGATTCCTTGGTACTGAAGAAAATACAGTTTAAAGAGGATATTTTTTTCTTTAAAAAATTAGTTTTCTGCATGGCATGGGTAGAGATTGTGGAGATGCATGTTGTTTCAAAACATCAGACCCTAGGCTTAGGGAGAGATAGATCTTTGGGGACTTGGCGCCTGATTCACTCAACCATGTTTGTAAAAGCATAATCCTAATCCAGAAAAATTGGTTGAACTGATAATTGAGGTAGTCCTTGTTATCTGATTAACATGTTTCTTTAAGCACTTGTTCTTTTGATGAGGAACTTTGCACTGTTGGATTCTTTGGCTTAGGGTGGTTATTAGTTGAAATATTACGAGGAAGCATAGATATTTCTGCATCATAATTAGTTTTGTTGATTATTTTCTTATCGTGTTTTACCCAGCATATTGAAGATTTGACGCAAGAAAAATTCTCTTTGCAACGTGCACTTGAGGCTTCCCGTTCTTTGGCAGAGTCTTTAGCTGCTGAAAATTCATCTCTTACTGACAGTTTTAACCAACAGGTCAGTTTGTGTATTTTTGCTCTTTGCCATCTACATAAAGCAACATAATTTTCTCTTATTGAACTAAAGTGTTCTTCGGGGAAAGCAGCGTAATAAAAGGCACATCTTCCATCTACTCTTATTTGTTACTCATTTATTGCTTTGTAGTTGATATGGCTTCTAGTGATTGGAAAATTTTTGTCTCATCGACGCATTAATGCCCTTATTTTTCAAGGGCTGTTGTAACTCTTATTTTCAGTCAAACTAATGAAGGTTGTATGTGAAAAGAATTTGTATATGTCATATATACATGCAGGCACTGTCACAGGTCCTGGCCTTATTGTAACTTACGAAGAAGACTATGGTAAACTTCATTATTAAAGTTCACATAACTAAATTCAAAGTGACCCAACTTGCATCACTAGGATTCTTTTTTCATGAAAAACTAAAATCATAATCATTCTCACTTTTATTTGGTTTTTAATTTTTATTTTTATTTTTTTTTAACTAATCACAACCATGTATGATAACTTTGAACGTGAGAAATCATCTACCTTCTTTTAGTTGCACCTGGATCTCGCTCTATGTCAGGCTCTGTGACCACGTTTAAGAAACAAGTTAACCATGACGGATCAATTGTTTTCGAACTCTTGCAAAATATACTCGATAACACCACAGTTCATTCTTATTTCAACATTTCTTTCTAACTGTATTAATGTTCTTCTTTTCTCCAGAGAGGTGTTGTTGATGAGCTAAAATCCAATATGGAAAAGCTGCAAGAGGAAATCAAGGCCCAATTGGTTTGTATAATCTTCTTTTTGCTGCCGCTGTGGCTCAATTCTATTGAACTAGTTTACATTCTAACGGACCAAAGACATTGCAGGTCACATGCATATATTTGTTTATTTGTTTCTTAGTGAAGCCACATGTATGGTCAAAGATACTTAAAATAACAGCCATAGAATACTTTTACGTATCCTTCACCTTTTGTTCTAAAACTTGTTCTCCCTCTGTCTACCTATCCCCAGCCCCCACCCTCTTCCCTTCTTGCTCTTATTTTACAAGATTTTTGTTTTATTTTTTTAATTGCCATCATGTAACGTCACAGGTGGAACTTGAGGCTGTTAGCAATGAATATGCAAATGCACAGCTAGAATGTAATGCAGCTGATGAACGTGCCAAGTTATTGGCCTCAGAAGTTATCAGTTTAGAGGAGAAGGTAGAGCTTTCAGTTGGTATTCAAGTTTTTTTTTTTTTAATCCTTCTTCCCTCCATTCTTCTGATTGTTCAAACAAGTATTTGATTTCTGTTTTAAATTCCGTAAGGGATTAGGATATTTTTGTACTTTTGTTCTTGTTAAGGTCGTGTTAGGAATTGGCAAATTATGTGGCAAACTGACAATGATATTTAGAAGCGCAACTGTATTTCTTTAGATGTGGTGTACATATCAGTCTTTCAAGTACAGTGAGTCTTTCTGCTTAATTTATACTCTATAGGTGTTTGGAATTTTGAATATATGTATATGTTTGCTACATGTGTGTAGATGTCGGTTACTCATTACATTACTGATGATACATCTGTGGCACTGGATGTTTTAATTTATATGTATTTTGAGATGATTCTGTTCACCTTTTTTTGTGCAGGCCCTTAGACTAAGATCCAATGAGCTAAAGCTCGAAAGGCAATTGGAGAACTCACAATCTGAAATATCTTCATACAAGTACGCCATAATCTTGTTTGGTTGGGCATGAAGATTTTGTACTTCATGAGTTTAATTATTGAATATGGAACTTTGCAGAAAGAAAATGTCTAGCTTAGAGAAGGATCGCCTGGATTTGCAATCAACCATTGATGCTCTTCAAGAAGGTAAATCTGTTTATACTATGAGTACTAAAAAAAGGGCAGCAGTTTTTTTTTTTCCGATCATTTAAACACAACAGCTTTTTGTTACTTTAATTTATATGTTGTGTTAGTAATGTGTGACAGTAAAAAATGCTGCTCTCTACGAAGTAGGTGCATTAGAATTTTTGGATAATTCCTAACACCTGTCTTTCTTCATCATAAAAACTTAGAATACAAACTACCAAGCATAAGCAAGCATATTCATATTAAAAAGGACTATAGTAAGCATATTTATTGATTACACTGCAAATAGCCACTAGCCTCTATAATTTTGTCTTTTCCAAAGTCATATATTTTGTTATTCCAAGAGAATTCAAGGAAGTCTCCAATTTGAAAAAATAGCTCTCCCTTAATGTGCATCACAGACTGGTATTGTTTATGCTGAAAATAGTCGTTTCCTGTTCTCTGTTATTTTGGTGCAGAGAAGAAGCTGTTGCAGAATAAATTGTGGAAAGCTGCCACAAGCGGAGGGTCTGTTGATGTCACAAAAAGTACTACGGATAAGAAAGACACGTCTACTACTACAGAAGATTTAGGTACTTTTGTTGGGACCTTTATTTTTTTTCCTTGTTATTTTTGGGTTCAGCTTTACTAATTAAATTCATGCAGCAAATGAAGACACCATCACTGAAACCTCGAGTCGGGAAACACGTGATGCACCTTTTGCCGAAACTGATACCTCCAGTTCTTCCATGTTTCCACGGAATGGATATTCGACCACCGAAGTTTCATTTTCAAATTTACCTCCTGAGCAGTCGAGAATGATTCAGAATATTAACACTTTAATTTCGGAGGTACTGTGTGTCCTTTTATTTTAAAAGTGGTTAATCTCTTGTAGAGTTATGTCATTTTTCTGCTCAAGAGATTTTAGTCTTCCAATTAAAGCTAGTCCATCAGATATTTATAAATTGAAGGAATATTTGTTCAAATAAATCATCCAGTGTTCCTCACAACAAGGCTTCAAATTTGTTCTTGCAGTTAGCTTTGGAGAAGCAGGAGCTAGTACAAGCTTTGACGTCCAAGTCATCTCATTGTTCCAAACTGAAAGTAATCAAGTTTTGAATTTTCTTTTTATTAGACTGCATTGAGTATCTATTTTCTTTTTAAGCTGTTAGCATTCGGTCTTATATTGGTGCTGAGATAAACAGGGGAAGCTTTCTTCAATTCTCGTATAAATATTGATACATGTGGTTCATAGTTATTTTACAAGTTCCTCGATTTAAATCTAGGCATATAGCCAATTGCAATATCATCTATTTATGTTTTAATGAAGGAGTTGAACGATGAGTTGTCCCGGAAACTTGAAGCTCAAACTCAGAGATTAGAGCTTTTGACTGCTCAAAGTATGGCCAGCGAGAATATTTCAGTGCGACGACCCGATTCCCGTGATATGCGTGGTAATATCCAATATGCAGACGAAGGCGACGAGGTATTTTTTTGTCTTCCTTTTATTCTATATTTCTAATGCAATAATATACCAGAAATTTGCATGATAACAACCAAACAGCAACTAGAGCTGAAGAACAATTTTCAGCTGTTTCCTTGTTTATCAGAAGAAATGTCATGATAATGGAGGAATTAAGGGGGCTTTTCTTCTAGCAGAACAGTAAATAAAGGGTGCAGGTTCAAACCGGTGATTCGGATTGGATTGAGTGGTTTGAATTGAGATTTTCACTTCAAACTGATGTTTGGATTGGTTTTTTAAAAAGTGATTTGAATTGAAATTAACTTAAATGGGTGTGTAGATAAATGTTGAAAATAATGGTTTGAAGTTGAAACCGATATTATTTTCTAAAAAAATCTCAATGTAAGTTTTGTCGTAATGTTTGAACTTTGTTTTCATCTTCTCTCTATACTCTCCTACCAGGTGGTTGAGCGAGTCTTGGGATGGATCATGAGGCTCTTTCCTGGAGGACCATCAAGAAGGAGAACCAGCAAGCTTCTTTAAAATAGAAGTCAGTATAGTAGTATCCCATGCTTTGACCGGCTTTTATTTCGCCTCACCTTCTAGTGATAAAAACGAGATGGTAAACTGTGTATATTTTGAGCCAATTCTACTTCATTCTTTTTCCTAATAGAAGAAAAATGAGCTCGTTTTGAGAGGCCTCCACGTTCATTGGTCAATATACATGTCATTTGTTTTAAAGCATCACAATAAAGATAGTTTCTTTATTGATTTAGATAGTAAATTTTTGGCAGTAACTTTGGAGGAGATGGAAAAGAGAAACTGGTATACATGAGTGATTGTATTGTGCACCTGTCGTTTTGTAGTGTACTGCCTATATGGTATTTTGTTCATAAAAAATGAAACATACTGACAAAATTCGAGTTGCATATATTTTTTTTTTTGGTTGAAGAATTTCAACTTGGTTGCTCAAATTTATGTAAGGTTGAAATTATGGGCATTGGACTGAAACCAGCTTTTTTTATTTTTTATTATCATCAATTATCCAATCTAATATAATAAAATTTTATTAAAATTCAACCAATTCAATTTAATGTTCTATTATCATTTAATCTAATCTAATATCCGTTAGTTTAGATGATTGGATTGGGCATAATCTTTTATCAAAATTTCTTAATCTCTGGAGAATAGGGTATCATTAATTAGCAATAAAAATAAAAGATGAAAATATAATATTGTTTAGTAAATAGTCTATTTAAATTAAAACGAAATTAATTTTTGTAAAGAATAACATAAGGAGAAACACGAAGTAGTAAAGAAAGACGAAAGAAGAAAGAAGCAGAAGAAGGAGAAGAAGAAGAAAAGTGTAAAATTAAAAATTTAAATGTTTAAAAAGAGTACGTGATTTTATAAATATTATGTACTTAAATATTTTTAAAAACGTTATTTACTTACATTAATGATTGAAATTGTGCTATTTAATTACATTAAAAATAAAAATTGTATTATTTGATGTAATTTCTCTTGAAATATTTAAAATTTAACATGTGAAGTCTCATAAAACCATGATTTAAAACCAAATTCAACGTGGAAAACAAGTAGTAGAAAAAAATATTACTACACACAATATAATACTTGTCCAAACTGAACAGTAAACTAAAAAAGATAAGATAAACACAAAATTGAGAAAAAAAAAAAGGTGGTGCAGATATTTTGTGTACATATAATATATATCTATATATAAAATAGATCGGTTTTATTGGATTTTTAAAATTGAAATCCAATATCTAGTCCAATTCAATTGGATATATGAAAATTTCATCTAAATTCAATTCAATAACCTTCAAATATCCAAATTTTTTAGATGGATTGAATTGGATTGGTTGGATGTTTGGGATGATTGGATTATTTGTCCACCCCTAGAAATTACATTTTGTTTTTTGAACGTGAAATTACATGTTTTTCCATCTCTAACTATCCAATGTGTCTTGTTTATCAGTAACATCAAAATTATTTCTGGCAAAAAGGGAAAAAAAACTTTTTATCAATTTAAAGCAAGAACGAAAATGTCGATTTCGTTAAGGATGTTGAGGTTTTGATCTACAAATAATGTCATGAATATTATTGATGTCGACGGATATTCAGAAAAAATAGATATCATGAGAAAAACTTGTAATTTTTCCTTAGAACTTGACATAATATTAAAAGAATCAATATTACTTAATTTAACCAAGTTAATAACATAATTAATACAATATTGGTTTAATATGAGAGTTATATTGATAATATAAAAGGATACTATCATTACATATATTGATCATGTTTGTAATATTATTTTACATACTCATTATAAACAAGAATAGAGTACATAAAAACTATCACCAAACATAACATAATACACACAAACTTTGGGTTTCTTGATACCAAAAGGAGTTTCTAGCTGGTTGTTGGAAAGTATTATGTAGGTTCTGATCTTAATCTATATAATATTTCTGCCAGGATATTACCCTTGAATGGTTCTGGATGTGTCATATGTATGTTTCTTGATTTCTTTCCATTGTTAATCCATAAATTAGATATTGTTGATTTATCTAACTTGATAAGTAGTCTTTATGAAGTTGTAATAATATCTCGATATTAATTTATAGTGGAGGATACATAAGTATATTAAAGAAATCATATTGGTTTTATACTAGTGAACTTATCCCCATTTGAGAACTATAAAGAATTTTATAACCATAAGATTTTTAGTTATTATGAAGTTCATGGAATTAAAACTTAAGACAACAGAATTCTCATCAGTTTGACTCATTTAAGTTGCAACATATTTTCTTATACCATTGCCCTACAACCATATTCGTCATCTTGTGCAGCATGCGCAAATTTGTCTTCTCCAATGAATGGTCTTAAGGGTATTTGATTGGTCATTATATTTCCTCTTTTTTTTTTTTCCACAATCATTATCATCATTACCCTACCAACACCACCATCATTATCAGTGTCATCGGAATTGTAAAAATTTACATGCTCCACGAGGAATAATAATTGGAACTAGTAGGCAAAAATGATAAAAATATAGTATACATATCTATATGTAATAAGACATAGGGCTTCACAAAAGAGTCATGAACTATTTATTTTAAAAGTAAAAATTATTTAAAGACTAAAAAAGTCTTAATATATATTTCTTATTGTCTTTAGGTTTAAAATATTAGTTATATTTTATTGAAACATAATAAAAAAATGTCCTACAAAATTGATTTTTGTGCAAAAAAGAAAAATTTCCTAGCTTTTTTGGATATTTTGTGAAAATTTATAAAAATATCCTAGATTTTAATAAATATCCAACGATTTTATAGATATTTATGGACCTTGTGGATACTTTATAGACAACCTAAAAGAAAAATCCTCCCTTTATATCTATGTCGAGACCTCAACATATGGATATTGTTTTGAAAATATAAACAATATTGTAAACATTTCCATCTTTGATATGAAGTTGAAGGAAACTCATGCTAAATCCAATAAGAAAATCATAATGATAAACGGTTATTTTGCATAAAAGACAACCAAAACGATAGTTTATCAAAAACAACTCCGTAACAAAAGCTGTAATGCAACAAGAAAGTGACGCAAGTAGTAGAAAAAATGAAATAAAAAAACAAAAGTTGGAGTCGCTGTAAACCTTCATGCCATGACTAGGTGGTGACCGTCGTTATGATTTTGGTTTTCACATGAGCAACAAGGTTGTTCGTCTCGTATTGGTTTGGAGTCGCGAAAACTTCGTGCCATAGCCTAAGACCTGGTCCAACGCACGAGCCTGAGCACGTCTTGCGTTTGACACAATAAGGCCGAAAAGTCGATATGTCACGGCCTTAGAAATGTAAGTTATTTCTAAAAAATCATAAAATAAAAATAATAACAATTTTACATTTTATTACTAAGTAAAAAAAAAAAAAGCGATGCCATGAGTATTTTACAAGCAGAAAAAATATAATTTCACGGATATGTAATTTTTTTAATTATATTAAGAATTCTCCAACGTTGATATAAAGATTACACAATACAAAAAAAAAATGATATTTGCGGAGCTAACCTACTATAAAGAACAAAACATCCACGCTTGATTAGCGCTCCTGTTTATTGTCATATCGTGTCGTGTTATGTCAGGTCCATCTCATAATTTTTTTCCAATGTGTATGGTGGTTATGGCCTAATTGATATCTTTATTCTCTTGTTTGTATTGTTTTTGTTCTGTTCTTGTAACGCCCCTAAGTGAGGGTTAACAGTTTTTATTAAATAAAATAAAGATTAGAAAATAAATACAAATCGTCAAAATAATTTGCCCGGGACTTAAATGAAAACTCTTTAATTAAAATAAAAACATAATCAAATAAATAAACCACAGTTTAATGTAGCACCTTAAATTTTAATAATATACAACTGTCATCATCATCATTTCAACCCTCATCAAATCTTAATACAGTCACAGAAAGTAACAATAGATGCTTACATTATCATGAAGATCATTCTTTGCATTCAAAGCAATCTCAACGTAATATAGCTACATAGCTTCTCCAACTATTTTTCTTGTAGCCACCTCACACTTAGTGAGTCCTGAAAAGATAAATATAACAGGGATGAGCGACAACATGCTCAGTAGGGAAAACCATTACTCACCTTAAGGTTTTATTCTTACCACATTAAACCTGCATGGTTAGTTAGTTTTCATCATATACCAGATTATGAGATTTATTATGATGATATTCCGTGGATA
>CAMOHE010042825.1:0-36303 GCA_946598075.1 Artocarpus hirsutus | reverse complement strand
TGAGAAAGATATCTATGGGCCCCTCGATAAGTTAGACTGAAGAAAAATGTATGGCCATACTAGAATGAATTGATAAGGGTTATCAATATCAGTCTACTTAAGATTGAAAAATAATATGATTGAATAGTATAAGGATAACATAAACCATGCCTTATGTTCAATCAAGGTATCTAGAGACAAAAGGACTTTAATACTTATTGTGGATTAGGTTATGTCGGATTATTGACATTCGCATAACTTGGGTAATCATAATGTCTTGCTAGAGGCTGCTTATGATTTGTGGGTCAGAAACAGAATTTTAAGCCCACTACCAACGTTATGTGAACCTACAGGGTCGTACACTTAGAACAGACCAACAAAGAATTTTGGGTTTACAGTGTCTAGGTTCAATGAACCTGATAATGTCCAGATTCGATGTACTAGATATGTCTAAGTTCATTGAATCTGACATTATCTAGATTATCTAAATTATATTCAAATTACTGACATTATCTAGATTTTCTGAATCATATTCGAATTACAGACATTATCTAGATTCTCTGAATCATATTCGAATTACAATTTACCCTAGTTAAAATCGAACTCTATCTTGAAGTCAATAGATATATATATATATATATATATATCTATTTTAGGGTGTCTAGTCGAATTAAGAAGAAAAAAGTCGTTCTCTCATTCTAAAAGGCAAAAGACATTAAAAACCTAAAATTAGAGAGAGTCATTTAACGCAAAAAGAGAGGGTGCTAGCACACCAATTCATTTTGAGAGAGAGTCTATTTGTGTGGATACCTGCAGAGGGCGTTGTTCTAAGTAACAATGTCTGAATCCGATCCCGAATACTAAAAGCTCGAGTTAGGGTGTCACCAGAGTAAACCCGCTATCTCCCTCCCAGAATCTTGCCTGTTTTGTCATCCTGGCAAGATTTTGTAACTTTATTGTCAATTTAATCAAATTGTATGGATCCTGCGAGAGTTTTGTGGGAATTAATTTTTAATTTTCTACTGCGTATTTAAATAACAAAATCCAACAAAACCCAACAGTACGTTTGAGCAAGTCTTACTCTATTAGAGTTATTCGGTAGTGGCTACACGTATGACGAGGAAAAATAGAACAAGATAACTAAATAATGAAGGTCCGAAGGTGATTTCGATGCTTTATGGAACGGGAGTGCCTGAGAGAAACCAGGCATTAGATGACTAAATATGCGATTTTTTCGAGCTTAAGCACTCCATAGTTGAGCTAAGACATGCAAATAAGCTCGTAACTACCTGGATGGGAATTACGATCAAGACAATGATGCCAAATCTGTTAGCAAAAACCTCACAGATTGGAGGATGGAAGCTGGAGATTTATGCGTTTTGAAGAAAATTATAGAAACATGTAATTTTAGAATGGATATAGGACCGAAAAATTATGGATTTATGGTCGGATGACCTTAATTTTTAGATAATCATGATGCGATTTGACTGAAAATGAACCATATTTTCAAGAATAGCAATCATTGCTAGAATGCTAAACCTTTAAATGATTGGAAAGTGTGCACGAACACTAAAAGATTAGAGTTGCGTAGCGGAAGTATGGTGTTACAATACAAAGAAATATGTCAGTAACATGATGAAAATTGTTGAAATTTGAAGATGGAGGCCTAGTTTTAGTGAGAAAGTAGTGACCAAGAAAGTATGTTAAGAACAAAAAAGAGGATAAGGGAGATGAACTACCCATGAAGGTATTAATTTTCGAGGACGAAAATTTTTTAATGAGGGCAGATTGTAACACTCGAGAATTTTTAATGCATTAAAAATACATTAAGTTGAGGATTATATTAAGATGAAAAATACAGTTTAAGGAAAAATACTGTATAATAACGTGAAAAATTCTACAATATTAGAGTAATGCAGCGTAGGAATTGGAAAGTTTAAGGTCATGTAGTATAGAAATTGAGCTGTTTAAGTTAAAGCAATATAAGAATAATACTGCTTAGAGAATATGGATGAATAAGAAATGTTATGTTTGGCCTCCAAAAATAAACCAGAGGCAAGTAAAATATTTTACACAGTCTAGGAATATATTTTTGCACTGACTTTACCACAACAGTATAAGAAAAATACTGTGCGGTGAAAAATTACATAGTGTAAATTTTTGGGGCCCACCAAGTGGACACCCAATTGAATTTCATTGGGCCACCATGCAATGAAAGGTGGCCCAATCACCTTGTGCCACATAGGTAACCCAAGGGATTACCATGAGTCACCTAAAATGATAAACATGCATTTAATGCAAAATTAGCCAAAAAAAAATCCCATTTTCTTCTTCCTCCCAAACTGGCAGCCATTGATGAGCTCTCCCAAGAATTTTACAACTTCATATCTTTGCAAAATTAACCCCAATTAAGTTCAAGAAGTGAAACCCAAGGATTTTAACAAGTTTTAAGGTAAAAACCTTAACTTTTTTCGAGGTTTTTCATGGTTTTTCTTGGGTTAAGGAAGGAAAGTTAATTCAAAGCATTTTTGTGTGAGAAATTCTTAGGAAAAAGGCTTTAAAGGAGCTCTTGGAGGGCTAAAAACCAAAAGTGTTATTTGGGGTAAGTTTTGAAATTATGTGATTTTTAATTTGATTTTTATTCTTTCAAAGGCATGTGGACTTTCAAGAAAAGTTTTGCTTAAATCCCATAGATAAATGAATTATGGCATGGTGATGTTATGAAAATTTAGGTTCTATTGTGCAAAATGTTAGTTTTTGCAAAAAGTATTATTTTTGTAATTTTAGTACTAATTTTACAAAAATGATGAGTGGGTATGAAAATGATTGAAATAAGGGTTGGAACTGCCCTTGCAAGGGTAGAGTTGCGGATTGAAAATGGATTTTTACAAAAATGCCTCAAGGACTAAATTGAAAGAAAAAGTTCTTTCTCGACAAAATTAAAAAAAACCCAAAAACACCCCTGTACAGTGGGAATTTTGTAAAAGTTAAAATAAAAAAGCTATAGATCTTGACAAAACTATTAGGCAAGACGGACAATTCGTCAAAAATCTCAACCGATTGTGATATTTTAATTTCACAAGAATTTGTTGAAATTGAAAAAAAAATTAAAGGGCAAAAATGTCATTTTTTCAAATGATTTTGAATATGATACTTTGAGCAAAAATGTTCCTCATGAAAAATGGGGACTAATGGTTTAAAAAGATTATTTTTGGTTCTAGGGACATAAATGCAAATATTTTTGTGTTTTGGGCCAAAACCGTAAATTGTATGAAAATTAGGTTTTCACTAGGGTACATTGATTTCCTACACTGCTGCAGGCAGTAAGTATCGTAGATGCTAAGTTTTTAAAGGATTTAAAGTTAAGGCAAGGAAAAAATGAAAGAAGAAGAGATTAAAGGCAAAATGGTCGTTTTATGAAAAATGACATAAATGGACTCGAAACGCCGGATGTTGGAAAAAGTTCTTTGTAACACCCCGAAGTTAATTAAATAATATTAGAGTATCAAATGATGGATTAGTGTGCCATAACGAGTATTTTAAACTTAATTTGATTTTTTTGTGAAAATTAAGTAACCTTGTGTTATTTTACTCTTTTAATAATTTTTAATTATTCTAAATTGTTTTTAATTGTTAATTTAAATTTCAATGAAACAATTTGATTTGAAAACAGTATGTAGTTGCACACAGTCTTGTGCAACCACTTTTCTCTCTCTTCTTCTATTTATTTCATTTCTTTCTCTCTCTTCCTCATTTTCTCTCTCGCTCTCTCTCTCCTCTCACTCTCACTCTCTCGGTTCCTCTCTCACTCTCTCAATCTCTCTCTAAAATTTTTGAATCAAATTTCGATTTCAAGCTTTGGGTTAGTAGATTGGAGGCCCGGGAGCGAGATTCAACAACAAAAACATCATTTTAAAGCTTCGAATTCAAGGTTAGTTTTAAATTTTTTAAACTTTTTCAATTTTTTAAATTTTCTTGCATTTTGAAATCTAAGAGTTTCTAAGCTTAGAAAAGCTTTAATCTAGGTTAGAGCAACTTAGAATAACTAGAATTGAAACTTTGTTTGATCAAAAACGGATTGAAATCAAGATTTTTTATTTTTCCTCTATTTTCTCTATTTTTGGATTTTTGTGAAAATCTTGCTTGAATCTTGTTTTGATGAGTTGAAAAGTGTTTAATAATGTTTATTTATCAATTTTGATCATTATTCATGCCTGAGAACTGAGAAAAACAGGTTGTATTAAAGATTTGGGTTCGGGGAGGCCGAGATCCGTGCGTAGAAAGTTCTGGAATTTTCCAGATCGGCAGGCCGAACTTCGTGTTCGACAGGCCAGATTCAAAGGATCGGTAGGCTGGATTCATCCGACCGGCAGGCTGAACCTAGGAAACTTTGGCCGACCGGACTTGGTCTTTCGGCAGGCCGAACTGTGCAGTTCGACCGGCCGAACCAAGGGGACCGACAGGCTGATCGAACCTAAACCCAATTTTTGTGATTTTCACCTGTTTTCACTGTTTTGAACCATGATTGAAACTCCAACTTTATAAAATGATTTTATAAACCTAAATGGCACACTAGGACACCATGAGATGATTTAGTATCATAGGATACCTCGGGTTAGATACTAATGAACTAAGTTACTATGCGTTTAGGAATTGTACGTGGATCCGCAGAGCTAACATATAGCGGACCAGGATTACGGTGTGGGACACCGACATGGAAATCGAGGTAGGACTTCTACTCCTTCTTTGGTAGCCAATTTTAAATGTTTTGGCCTCAAAGTGATTTTTAATAAAATGTTTTTCAATGATTGGTTGAAAAAGGATTTCTTGTAAATTGTTTTCTTAAACAGTAGATTGAGGTGTTTTTATAGTAAACCTCATAATAAATGTTAACGATTATATTTGGTAAATAGAGATTTTAATTATAAAAAGATATACGGGCTTGACACCATATCAAAGATCGGGTCGTGTAGTGAACGACCTTGGGGGCAGATCCCGAAACCTAGCTGGGCCACTTCGGTGGTGAATATCATGGTTTGCCTGAAATAATAATAAAAAGGTACACTTGATGAACTGTTTCGAATATACTTTTGATAAACAAAAGTATTTATCTAATTTATTTTTATTTATTAAGAAATATTCTATGAAACTATTTATCTGTTTATTTTAAAATATAGTCCTACTGAGCCTTTCGCTCACGTTTTTATTGTTTTTAAAATCTTACCCCTAGGTGGATATCAGCTTAGGATTGGAGAAGAGTCCGCTGACCGGACTTACGACCAGTAGAAGATTTGGGTAGGTTGTAGTACAATAAATCAAGGCATGTAAGATCTTAACTTGTTCTTTTATTTTGGACTGTGGTTGTATGATAATATTGTCAGTACTACATGTGTGTGCACAATATGTGGGCCAGTGGGACCCATACTCGTTCCACCCCATATTTAATTATTTTAATGTTCTTTTTATTTGCTCAATTATTATGACAGTTTATTCTATTTCCTTAATTTCTTCTATTCGAATGATTTTAAAATTATCTCATTTTTTATTTATAAATTAAATTCTAAAAACCTGTTTTTAACTAAATCTTTATTTAATTAACTTAACTAAACCACCACGTCACCTCCCGTACTTCGGGGCATGACATTCCTTCACGGGAATTTTTTGGTAATATGTAAGTAATGAAACGTCAACATTAAGCAATGGGTTTTATAGAGTTACGAAGTTGACGAAAAACCTGTTAAAGGTAAATCCGTCATTTTTTAGAAAATGGCTAGGATGGAGTCAAACACTCCGACTTAGCATAACGTTCTTAGATGAAAAATATTTCGTAATACGTTAAGTAATGAAATCACCAGTGACATGGAAAATTTATTTAAGGAATGTTTAAGAACAAAGGTAACCCGGTGGGTTACAAAATTAAGTAAAGACAAGGGTAAATCGATAGTATACAAGCAAAGTTAAAAGGAAAGAATGGTTAATGTTTATGTTTTATTTTCAATTGAGTAGATTGATAAAAAGAAAGTTAAATAATTAGTCAGGTGTCGTATGATCAGGACCCAGAAGTCGACTAATGGAAGGAAAAGGAATGAGACAGGAACGGAATAAGGAATGCTAGATCGTAGTTAAGGTAAGTTTCAAACCTCACCTACAGCATGAAGTAAATGATTTTCAAATGCTTATATATGTGTTTGCAACTGCTGTGCAAATTATTTTTAAAGTATGTTCGTATTTGTTATACAAGGAGTTTTAAAGTTTAAATCAAGATTTGCAATGTACTTGCAACTATTATGTTTAAAGCATGATTGCATTTAATATGCATAAAGTTTAAAAGATCAAGTAAAGGTTTGCAATGTGTTTGCAATTATTGTTTTTAAAGTATGATAGCATTTTGTTAATGTATAAGGTTTTATAGTTTAATTTATAAGTTTATGGATTACGTTTGATATGTGATAAGTTGCATTTGTTATGCTAAGTGTTAGAGTACAAGTTATGATTTGCAAAATGTGTTTGCATTTTATGTTGCATTTGTTATGCTATAAGTTGCATTTGTTATGCAATAGATTTTACAGTATAAGCTATGAATTGCAAATGTGTTTGCATATGATGTGATTGCATTTGATATGCCCACTAAAGTTAATAAGAAGGTAACGTAAAGATAAAAAGAAAGTGTTGTACCAGCCTCTTTGTTGTGAGGTAATGAAAGTAAAGATTTAACCTCCTAGATGTAAGGTACATGACATCAATGTTCGATGGTTTCAAGTCTTCCAAAAAGGAAGCATCATGATTATAATCTCATGATTGATGATATTGGTACGAACACTAAAGTAAGATAAGGAAAGTTAAGGAACAAAGGATGGAGAGTTAAAGTAAAATAAGAATAGTTAAGGAACGAGGATAGAAAGTTAAAGTAAGAAAAGAATGTTTATAAGACATTTATAAGCAAAAGTTTATAATTGAGCGTAAATGGAAACTTGCATTGTGATTTTACTTGTTTTCGTTGTTATGAAACATTTATATGCTATGAAAAACATTCTGAGGAATGTTTTATTTTAAGTGTTTATGAAAACATAAATGACGTTTACGAAGAGCAATTTGAGGATTGTTTTATGTTAAATATTTTATAAAAAACGTTTATGAAAAACGTTACAGAAATGCTTTTTGAAAACGTTTATGAAAAACGTTTTAGAAATGTTATATGGAAAATATTTATGAAAAACGTTTATGGAAATTGTTTCAAGAGAAAGGTTTTATGCGAAAAGTTTTTAAAGTATGTTTTAATGATTTGTGAGATTATGTTTGAACTTACTGAGCGTAAGATCATTAAAAGTTTTTTCATGCTGTAGGTAGTTTTATGGGTGACCAGTAGGACCTGTTAGAAGAGCTGGGTGCTAAGAAGGGCAGATGAGAAGATTTGGGTATGGATACCATCACAGTAATTTTTCGATGTTCAAAAGAAATATTTTCCACTATTTAATATAGTGTTTTCAAAGTTTTAAGAAAACTACCGTTTTAAGAAATATTTTCAGGTTTTATAATATATTTTACGAGATGTTTTATATTATCATAAAGTTAAATTTTAAGTTATGATTTAGATAAATGTTTCTTATTAAGTTTTAAGAAACGATTTGAAATAGTTTCAAAAGCAAGTGTTGAGCAAGGTTTCAACTTGAAATGCGACAAAAGTCGCATTAGTTTTTAAATACGTTTTAAAGAATGTTTAAAAAAAATTAATTTAGTATTTTTCTTATTAAGTAAGTAAGATTACTGTTTAAGAACGATGTTAAAGAAAGTAAAGTGACTGTCCGAAAAAGTGGGTAGTCACATAAACCAAGTCTCTTAAGCAAATAAAAGAAATACATCACATGTGAGCTATCTTCTATTTCAAATTATGTTCCAATCATTTAGCACTATTACGACCATGTGCTCTACCTTGAATTCATGAACATTCACGAGACTAAGTAACTATCTTGTTAGAAAGGACATCTTTTCTTATGTTCACTTAGGGAAGTTTCAATTCATGCCTCTTGCTACTTGATGCTTAAAACTTCATTAATAGTATACACTTAACCTCAACAAATTGCTATTTGCACTGAACATCCTAGAAGAGACAAATAAATCTCAATGCCTATAATGTCTGGAAAAATCCACTAATTAACAAGCATAATTAATTAAGAAATTTTCTATAACTACGCCATTAAGTTCATAAGAAAGCAAGAGTCCATAGACTATAAGTGCAAGTCCCTGTCAGATAGATTGTTTGGAACAACTATAATATGACAAGCTTAGTCATATGGTGAATATTGAGCAAATTTAGGAATAATAGCAATAATAATTTGCTAGGGCTTAACGTTGGACCATGATAGTAGATAATAAGATAAACGATCATGAAAGGGTGCGAAAGTTTAAGAAAAGGGTTGGCTTGAGACTAGTCGATACATCTTTAAAGGTCCAAGCTGAAATTCAATCCACTCATTAAGCACTTAATTTTATATTCGAGAGGATTCAAGTATTAAAGTAAGATTTTCTTGAAAACTCTAATACTTATTATACATAAAGATTTATGAAATTTTAGTTTAAGATTCTTGGGAATATGAACATTAGGTTTTTTTAAATAAAGTGTTTGATTCATTAGTGAGGGCAATTTTTTGTATTTTTGCCAAAAAAAAGCTCGCGTGCACCTCATTGACCTTGAATTTGATGGACATTAGTTAAGTTTAGTCCTTTTGTATTTAAATCAAAAAGTTAGACCTAGTTTAGCTGCCAAAAATATAAGACCAAATTACAACTTTTTAAAAAAATTGAGAACCTCTTAAGTTATTAACCCAAAAACTTATTTGTCCTCATTCTCTATTTTTTTTTTTTAGCGTTTGTTTTCACACACTTTTTCTATTGATGAGACTTTTGTCGGGTTAATAAGTTGGTACTGATTAGTCTCATTATGCTTTGATAGCCCCACTTTTGTAAATGGGAAAGTCGTCTTGTTGGGGCATGTGTTTTTGTGGCCTCCGAAAAGCACAATAATAGATTAGGATTGCTAAATATAACATAGAAAACTATCCCCCGTTTAAATGTTTTTATTAATACTAAAAATATATTTGATATTAAAATATGCCACTAATATAAATAGTCCGTTTGGGAGAGTTAAAATCATTTTTTATGGTTAAAATCCTATTTTGGTTTAAATTTTATGCGAGAAAATATTGTACTAAAAATGTTGAAACCATAAAAGAACTATAATTACCAAACAAGGACTAAAGTTTCATTCTATTTTATGCTCTAACCCATACACATGTCTAACATGGTCATAATTATTAAGCATCAAAACATATAAAAGTAAACTTTTAATTTTAAAATAATTTAAAAAGACATTATTGTGACCAATTAAATGAAAAAGTTTATACATCAACCATCAACCAATACCAGCAAGAATGTCAAATTTTTGACATGTGTTGTCCTTAGTGCTAAAATAAATTCATCCAAATTTCAAATCAACAGATTTATTGAGCCACTCTTTATTTAAGTATTAATAACCAATATGTAAAACACACACATGTGCATATATACAGAAATATATATAATATAACTAAGATATATATATATATATATATTTTTTTTGACAAATAAACTTTATTGTTATTCAAGGATTATGAGCAACCATAACTATTTTTCATGTATTTATGTACATACAAAACTGTGAAAAGGCACAGCCCCAGACCGGTTCCTCTCTACAACTAGAAGTATTGCATTCTGTTCTAATGTTGAAATAAATCAGCAAAGCACAAAGAAGAACAACACTTATTTTACTTCCAGAACACTGCTTCACCTTTGCCACTTAGCTGCCATATTCTCTACTGCTTCACTTTTGCATTTGAAATATCATGACACTTATAAACTTCAAATCATTCCTAACCCATCAATGATGTTCAAAGCTTTGATCCTATCGATATCAAAGTAACAGGACTGCAAGATAACCGCCTGATGGATGAATTGTTGTTGGTTTCACTTGTTGGGGATTCTTTACTACTCTTGGTCAATCTGTGGTGCTTGTACAACTTGGTCTTTGAGGCGTCGAAATTCTGACTCTTACTTATTCCAAGAGTGGATATCTTCTTCCCAACATCATCAAGCATCTCCTGATCTTCAAATGCCAAGTTTGAGGATGAATGGCAAGAAGATGAAACCACATGGTCAGTCCTCGTTTGGCTAATGAGATGGTGTAGCCACACCAGCAATTGGAAAATGTAGGCTTCAATTTTCTCTTTATCTGCATAGTATAGTGTCTCGATCCTCAGTATGTCAGTGCGGCCAGCAGGGTTCTGGTACGCCTCAGACCTACAATACCTCAATTAGCATAGCTTCTAGAACATGAGGGATAAGCAGATGACCTTCTCTAATGCTCATCTTAAATTTTCCCATTCTCTGACCTAGCCAGATCCTTGAAGATCACTAAATGGACAAAAATGTGGAGAACGATTAGCCAAAGTGAAACGCTTGAAAAGACAACGAACGGCTAAATAGTAACCGGAATATATACAATCCAAGTTTTCCAAATATAAAATGCACAAAATTTAGCTCACATATAATGCACATGAAAATTTCGTTATATTTAACTCATAAAATTTGTACATATAAAATGCACTTCAAATCATAAAAATTTGCACACATAATGCACATGAAATTTCATTAGTCATTAAATTTTGGAGTATTTAACTCACAAAATTTGTTAAATGCCTTAAGAGGCAAAATTAATATTATATGGATTATGGTAAAATCCAATTCTTGTGATAAAAATACCCATAAAATAAATATGGGACAATAAGATTAAAAAATCATGCCAAAGTCTTAAGCAATATTAAAATTGACAGTATATTAATAAGATAAGCTAATATAGATATTGGTATATGCAGTCTAGCCATTAATAGATCCAATAAACAAAGACATTCAGAGTCGTTAAGTTAACTATACAGTAGAATTATACAAAATTAGTTCCCACATACATAGATGAATTACAATTGCTAAGAAATTAAAGTTTAGGTACAGAGTATATTAGGATATTTTTAGACTGATAAGAAAAATATCTCCTCTAAACCATATTCTCAGAACAAGAAAAAATACAGTTTTGGTTGAAATCAAACCGATAAAGTAAAACCTACTACATTACGTGTACTTTGATCATATTTGCTTATATCTCAAAACGAGTGCAAAAATTTCTTCTTGATTTCAAATGAAATTTGAATTGCTTAAGGGGATTCTAAGCAAATTTTTCTTGCACTTAAGTCCCTAGAATCAAGCTCTAGAAAGGCCAAGGGGTCATTTCGAAAATTCATTTGTTTCTTTTCCTCCAAGTTTTGTTTCATAGAACAAAAATTCCTCTCTCCATTATCCTCTCAAAACCTCCCCCTTTAGTCAAATTTTCTCTCAAAATCTGGTTGAATCAAGTCTTCAAATCATCTCTAGAAACAAGATGAAGAAGTTTGGAGAAGGACTGAAGGAAGTTCAAAGAGATTTTAAGATAAAAATCAAAACTTTTTCTAACAAATCCAAGGTTTGGCTAAAGCTTTGAATTAGATCTTTGTCCTTGTATTTTGACCTTGTTATCAAGCAAATTTTAAAAAGGTTTCAAACTCAGAAGGGGAGGTTTGTACTTTTGGATCCCATAGGTAAAACTCTAACCTTAAACTTGTGTTCACAGTTTGAGTTTTTAAATTATCATGGGTTGATATGATTATGGACTTTGGCATGCAAGGAACCTATTATATTATGGTTTGTTTTTATATTTTATGGTTATGGATGTGATTATCACACTTAGATTAAGGTTTTTAGACTAAAAATGAAGTTTTGTTGTTTAAAGTGTTGCAACACACTTTTGAAACAATTTCTATAAATCTAAGTTTTTGAAGAACATAGAGACTGAATTGATTTTTGAGCTCAATATATGATTTATTAGAAACTACAAAATAAATGTTTTTTTGTGGAGAAAATTTCCTCAAATTCCAACTAGATCAACTCGAAATAGGCTATTTTCAAATCTACTCATTTCGAGATTAGCCAAAAAGTCTATCAAAACGATTGATTTTGAAAAAACTTAAAACATGGAATATGTAGATCTCATGAAAATGTTGACTTTCGTGAAATTATATTCCCACTAACTTCACACCGATTTTGAGTTATAAATTTTACAAGATTTAATCGCAAAATTTTTAAAACCATAAAAATGAGTAAAACTTTTTAAAATATTTGAATATGTCCAAGAGCCTTTGGAGAATTTCAATTCTTGTTAAAAACTGTACGATATGGTGACAAACAATTTTCCTTTGGTGCCGGGGGCAAAAATGTCAATATTTTCATGTTTCGGATCAAAACCATAAAAATTAGCAAAGAGTTTTTCACTGCATAATCAGATTTTTCTACACTGTTTTGGGCCGAAAGCAATCACAAGCCTAATTCCAAAGACTTTGAAAAATTTTCAAGACTTGTTGAGGGCAAAATCGCCATTTTATAAAGAAGATTAAAACGAACTCGAGCTTGCCGATTAAGCTTAAGGTTTTAAAGCAATGGATAAATCTCATCATACAAAGTTCAAAACCATATAATAAGATGTTAAATTGACCTTAGTTTACCAAATCAAGCGGTGTATAAACAGACCGATAATATAGACTCAAAGTAATAGTCGGGTGTTATATAAACATGACAAAAAAGGACTAACTAAGGAAAAAGATTTAAGTGGATACACTATCACGAGGTGTAAATAAGTTTCAAACCTCACCTACGTTATAAAGAAAAATGATTTTTATATGCTTTATTCATGTATGATTTATGATCGCAATTGTTAGGTATGTTGTCTTAGACACCAAGTCGTGACAAAAAGTACGTTCACTAAGATACAAGATCGGTAATCTAAACTCCAAGTTAAGGAAGTCTAGATAAGATAATTAAGTGTCATACCAACCTCTACTCAGGCAAGGATTATATATACTAACTAAAGAGAGCATCAAATTAAGATACGATCTCGGTGTTTGATGATCACGTGCATTTGGTACATACACTTGGGCCCATAATTCAGAATAAGATATGAATTATGATAAGATGTTCATAAGTAAGCATAATGAGAATCATGCATTGTATTACTACTAGAAATCCTATATAAATATTTTGTGGGATATGTTTGGACTTGCTAAGTGAAAGCTCATCTAGAGCCTTTTTGCTATACGAAATCTTACTAAAGTTTCGGTACGAAAAGTTGATGAGCTGGGGCTGCGATGGGTCGGATGCGATGGTGAACTATGGATGCCGCTGCAAGTTAAAATTCTGCTTTTTGAAAAATTGTTTATTTGATTTTGTATGTTAAGGTCTAGTAGTAAGCTAAAACCGCTTTTGTAAGAATGTTTAAGTAAATGTTTTGTTTATAAGTAAGCAAGTGTTTTAAACATATTTATTATGACCTCTAAGTAATATAAGTGAGTGAAAAAAAATTCCGTATTCTTCTAAGTAAGATTAAGATTAAGTTT
Source organism: Artocarpus hirsutus (assembly GCA_946598075.1). Classification (NCBI taxonomy): domain Eukaryota; kingdom Viridiplantae; phylum Streptophyta; class Magnoliopsida; order Rosales; family Moraceae; genus Artocarpus; species Artocarpus hirsutus. Next base: position 22,816 of record CAMOHE010042825.1, on the reverse strand, counting down.
AAGAAAAGAGCTTTAAGCAAAGGACTCGAATAGCCAGGTCATTACATAGTCTGTGCTCTATGCCACACGTAGTGGGGGACCCACCATGTGTCTTCCAAATTTTTTTTATTATTTATTAAAAAGTCTCATTATTTAATAATTATAAATTGTAAACAAATTTATTTTGAGCTAAATTTAATTTAGAAATCTATAATTCTAAATTAATTAATTAAACCAATAATTTCGTTTGTCTAAATTGTGTTTATAAGGATAACAATAGACTGATTGACATGGTTTCAAGCTTCAATGAAACAAATATATTAAATAAACTCTTTAATTAATATATCACTCTTTTATTAATTCTAATGTTACTCAACTAAAAACTTAACATTACATTCTTAAAATTGTAAATATAATTACTCATATTCTAGAGTTGTCTATTTGATATGTTCATTGCATATAAATTGATCATTCTTAAATAATTCATAATTAGAATTGGGAAAAATCTGTTAACCTTTGAATTAATTCTTTATCTTTGAGTGCTTAATCAGGAATTGAGTGCTCATATTGTTTAAGACCCGAATCAATACTTAAGAAAATTATTTACCTAATTCTTGTTAAAGAAGGAATAGATTCCATCTTATTATATTAATATTCTTGGCTACTTTCTTCACCATGTCTCCAAAATATAAGAGATAAGATTAGATACTCGAATCCATACCGAGTAAATAAAAAAGATAATTCCATAACTAAGAGTTTGCTAATAACTTAGTATTATTACCATCTTATGCATGACTATCGATATATGTGATTATAACTTGCTATATTCTAATGAAAATTGTTTAGCCATTCATATCACATCATATCTCGGTCCCACATGATCTCATTATGTACAGTACGCTCATTTAATAACTCATTACATTAACGGTTCAGATAAGGCCCTTTTATTCTTAATAGAAATGATCTGCATGAGTAACGTTCAATTAAAGATTCCATGTATTGCATAATTAATTATCTAATATTGACCATTTTAACATCCTTAAATATTATCATCTTGTTCAAAACACTTACATACAATATCTGAGGTCATATAGATAATTATGAAATTTAATAATATTCATAAAATATTCGAAATACATGCATATAAATATTATGAAAATTTTATTTTATTTATTTATTTTTAAATATGTTATTTAGAAAACATCATTCGCTTCAAGGGAATCTATCCTAACAGATGTCACATTGCAAATCATCTATGCTAATTTATGGGCAAACAATTTAACCTATATTTTAGCAAGTGAACCATTTAATTAGTTTTTGTGCACCAAGCCCTATTCACTTGTAGGATAAAGACTTGCGTGGAATGAAAAAGGCTTACAAGCCCACTAATACTAAATAGCATAAATGTTTTCAAATGCACGCGCATACATACACATACGCTAAACAACGTAATAAATAGAAAATGTGATCCATGTTGCAGGATTTCATTCTATTTGTGGTGCTATCCAGTAGTCTCGAGTATTGTTTCGAGTTGACTGTAAGGTCGTATCTAGGAATAGCAACATAACATATTTGGGATATGATAATCTTTTTGCAAACTTGCCCCACGAAGAAAAACAACCCTATCCCCATCCCATCAACTTACATAAATTGACAAGAGATTGGATATGTTTCGTGTCATAAATTCAGGGTACTCTTGATTCGTGTTTACCTCATTAGTTATTTTCTTGATGAAATAAATAAATAAATAATTAAACAATTAACACATTTACATAAGACTTAAAATTAAAATTAAGAAAATTATATTTTTATATTTTCTAAAAAATTATGTAATAAAACATTTTTTTTAAAAGTTACAATTATATATATTATGACATATAACATATATTATATTTAATTAAAAAATATAACATAATTAAACCCGACAAGTAAAAAAGTCCCCCCGCCAACCAACCCACAACCCACAACCCCCCACCGCCACCCCACGCCCATCTTTTTTTTTTTTCCACCTTATCCAAGACGCGCATTACTTAGTGCGAGAATAGCTAGCTACACTCTTTTGTTCTCTTGGACCCGATAATTTCTAGGCAAAATTGCCCTCCCATTGTCTGAAAAGGGCCCCAAGTAATTCGGGTGACGTGGAAAACCAAGCTGTTGGATGTTCACTCTTCACATTTGATCTCCTTCTTCCATTACCGACGGTTCAGGGTCTGGCTCTCGAACTCTCCGTCCCGTCGTCTTCACCACCGCTGATTGCTTCTTCGCAATCGCACATCCATGGATTGCTCCTCCCTCGGCCTCGGCGACTGCGCCAATCCCTACGCGCTTCTTCTCCGCGCCCTCTCCCTTATCCCCTTCTCCCACTGCCTCCTCGCCTTTCTCCTCTCTTTCTCTGTTTTCCTCTACAACTTTCTCGAGCTTCATTTCATCGAAGACCTTCTCTCTGGATTCCGCGGATGTCCCGTCGCCTTGACCTACAATCCGTCTTCCCAAATCTACAATGGCGTCGTTTCCAAGTGCCGGATTCTCCATGGCAGGTCAAGATATTTTTCTGTCTTTGTCATTTCTCTCGGTGACCAAATGGATTATCGACATTTATGATGGTAATTGAAATGACGCAGGTATTTGGCGACGCCATGGCTGTCGAGCCCTCATATTCAGACGGTTTTTCTCAATTTCTTTGGAAGGCCACCTGTTTTCAGCTACAAAAGGTCTGTCTTTCTTTCCTTTTTTTTTCCCCCCTGTTGGTATTTGGTGTTTCTTGGCCTTAATTTTCACTTCTTTAATTGTCAATTTTATATTTGCTGAGCATATTGAGTATTGATTGCATCATTTTCGTTGCCATATAATAGTTTTTCCGTTAGAAGTTGAATCAAATGCTGTTTAGATGGAAGAATTAATCTGTCTATGTTTTATGAATGGAGAATTTATGGATTAGCAGCTTTGAAATTTAACTTCCCTTGAACAAGTTTGTCTCAGATAATGCACCAATAAATTTAGTTTGGAAAAAGTGGAAGAACATAAAACTTCAACTAAGGTATTTACATGAACTGTTAATTGTTAAGAGGAATAAGCTCCCAAAGCTGGTTATTTATATGAAATGTGAACAAACAACAGTTCTGTTCCAGTATTTCTGTGAAGTTATTTTTCTGTAATTTAACTTTCTTCTAACAAGAAAGAGATTCCAGCTCGCTAACCGATGCAATCTTAGTGTGTTCTTCCCTTAGTAAAGTTCCTATTTGTAATAGCAAGATGTTATATGGCTGTATTTCTTACTGTGGTTTCATCTAAAACGATATGATAATTGTCTTTCAGAGAACTCTTCCATGCTTCTGACGGCGGAACTATTGCCTTGGATTGGCTAACAAAATCTGATGGTAACTATGAAGTGCTTACAATATTAAAGTGTTCTGTGTATGATTGAGTTATATGCAAAAAAAGCTCCATCTATAATTTGTTGTTGCAAACACAAAAAGCAATATAGACGGGGAGGAGGAGGTTGGGTTGGGAACCATGCATGTATGCACATGCATGCCTAGTGAATTCCACTTGTCATCAAAGTGCTCACTTTTTTTTTCCCGAATGATTTTCACTATATTGTTGTGAGCCTCACAGATTATAAACAATTCCTTTACTAGATTGACGTACGTGAATTTTCTTATAGTTGTGGATGGTGGTTTTCACATGAACAATGTGATTTCTAGAGATGATACGACCCCAATTATGGTGGTGATTCCTGGTTTAACCAGTGACTCTCAGTCTGCTGTAAGTTCTATGCTATTTTGCACTTATTCATGAAGTTTCCTGCATAAATACTCCCTATCTTGACCTTGTTCTCTCTATTAATAATTTCATAAAGCGTGAAAAAATGGAAGTCGGTTTGAACTATAGTAAGTTAATCGAATAGTTATCTCATTTTTGCTTTATGCTAGAAGATTAACTTCATATAATGGTTTATTTAAAATCTAGGAATACAAGTATATAGATGACTTACATTCTTATAGACTAAAAAGAAAAACAAAAGAACCTTAACAATGATTATGACATTAGCATTCAGTGGCTAGATGTTATTTGAAAATTGAAGTTATCATGTAAACGTGAAACCATAATATGTACGAGTATTTCATTAACTTTTATTTTTTCAGATAACATCATCCACATATTGCTTATCTAAAAAAAAAAAAAAAAACATTCGCATATTTGGGGTGCCTTAATTAAGCAAGGTCTATAGGCCATTGGCTTTGTGGAGAATGGCTCAATATTAACAAAAGGTTGTATGTTAGCTTCATCGACCATACAATATTCAACTCATTTATTTCTTGAATTTTCTCTTCATTAGATCAAAGACTTCTACACTTCTACATTTCCCATGAAGCTAGACCAACTATTAAAGGGCAGGTAAAGTAACACTATAAGAGAAAGTTAATTCCAACAGGTTTAAGGGAATTTGGAAAGTATGTTGGTTGTGTGTTTGTATGGTTGAGATGTGGTTGAGATATTTAATACCAGGAAAAAAAAATTGGGTACATTTTCCCCAATATATAACTTGCAGACTTACAGATGGCCGAATACACCTTCAAGGGATTCCAACAGAACTTGGGTGATGTTTGGTTTGATGGAATTGTATAAGAATGTAATTAGGATAGAAAGATAGTAAATAGTTAATTCCAATTATGACATTTGGTTGAACATTAGAATTAACACCGGAGTCACAATTTTATGTATGGTTAGATACTGGAATGGAATGGTACAAAGTTATTTTTCCAAAAACCTTAGTTTAATCATTCATAGTGTCATAACATTGGGATAGTGGGGTGGGTAATTTAGGGTATATGTTATGATATTGGCTGGGGGTCACAAATTAGGGTACAAGAGCTTTAGTTAATATCATATTTGGAGTGGAATGATTATCCCACTAATCTACGCTAGAAATGTGTATTCACACATTTTGGAGTAGCTACTTTTAAGACTTTGCTCCACCAGATTTACGATAAGTTACCTCATAGCTTTGTTTCCTCTAGTTGCTCCACCAGACTTTGCTACTTTTAAGACTCTAGTTGAAATCCTTGGATTGTCCTTTTAAGTTTCAATTCACGGCCATTGACCACTTAAGATTAACTACATAACTACAGCCCTTTTTTATCCAAATTTTATTATTATCATTATTATTTTGAAAAAGAAACGAGAACAATTTTATTAATTTGGGGGGAAGATACAACATATATGGAACCACTTTTTTCTCCAAATTTTATTTAAATAAAGTACAGCCTGTATTATACCAAAAGTCAGATCACAGCTACTTAGACGAGATCACAGATGAGCGAAATATAATCCAAAGCATAACTGCTAGGATAATTTATTTTCTCTGTAGCCTCTTCCATGCCACTTTTATCATTTTCAAGTACTTTACGTATGAGGACTAGAGATTTTATTAGATCAATTTCATTATGTTTGTTGCAGTATTTAAAGCACCTTGCTTTTAGTACGGCAAAAAGTGGGTGGAACGTAGTTGTCAGCAACCACAGAGGACTTGGTGGCGTTTCAATTACTGTGAGCAGCTTTCTTAAATTGAAACACCATTTATGTTGATCTTTCATTTCCATTTTATATTTCAATTTGTAACCTTTAATTATTAACTTATTGTCACTTATAATGTAACCAAGCAATTTTGGTTTTGACTACATCAAAAAGATATGAATAAAATAAGACATTAACATTTGCTGTTTTTGCTGATTAGTTTGTTCGTTGGTAGGATGGTGTACTGTTGCTATGTGATGTTAGACAGAAAATGAGGAAATGTGTGTTTTATTAGGATTTATATACAATATATATGTATATATGTAATTGTTATCTATATTTATTTTTTGCTCGATTTGGATTTTTATTATTAACATGTTAGGACGTTTATCTATGTTGTATTTTGTTTAAATTATTTTTCCAACTGAGACTGTAAATAAGGCTACTTAATTTATAAGCTTGTAGTTTCAGAGGAGTCTTTTTCCATAAAAAATATAAAAACCTTGGTTTTCTTTCAAATATTACACATATTTTATTTATCTTAACTTCTGCTGCATCAAATGAAAATAAAAATCCGAATAAAACACAAATTCTCTAATTTTCTGTCTTACATCATATGTATAATAATTAGACATTATTTTGAGATTTGACTCTCCATTTGTAAAAAGCAGATAAAATGAAAGAGAAGAACTCTCTGACATGAAGGAGAAATTTTTCCAGGAAAGGAAAACAGGATTCTGTGCGGAACAGGAGTTTTTCCTTGTCTTCTCTTGATTCCTAGAGTTGGAAAATTCAAGAATGCAAATGATATTTGCATACTACTTTGTTTATGATTACAATTTAGAATCACCAAAGGAAAAGGGGATAATAGTGTTTTCTGTAACTTTTCCACATACTGATGTATTTTTATATTTCATGTTTTATTGCTTTTTATTTGGATCTAGAAGCATATTATGCAAACGGGAGTTATCCAAAGAACATGAGGTCTTTGATTGTGTAGTTTAACAATAGAACTTGACTAAGATCTTTTGTGGATGGTGTCAAACGAAGAGGATGTCTAGTTATATGGTGGACTCACTGTGCCTTGAAAATGAGGAACTTACCTTTATTGGGAAAATTGTCCTAGATGAAACTTGACGATGACTAGATGGTAAACTTGGCTTAATCTGGTGAGTTTTCATGGAGATATCCCTTGACATTTTATTGTGCCATTTGGTTGTTATGAAATCAGACTTGATGACTCCCAATAAAGTGAAGGGACCTATTTGTGAAGAGGGTTATGAAGATTTCGTGGCTTTAGCAGTGGTGATGGGTAGTTTGGTCATTTAATTAGGCCATAATAGAACGGAAGGTTATTTTAAACATGAAAGGTTTTTTTTTTTATTTTGGGTGTATTAAAATCAAATTTTCGGGTCTTTGTCAGTCTCATCTTTCCATGTGTTTCCTTCTTTAATTACAAAGGGATTGGAGTAATTTTCTGCAGTGACAGATTAGTTTGTTTTGAATTATACAAGCCAGAAACATGATATACTAGATTTGTACAATTCACCTAAAATAGCTGCATTGACTTCGTGACGAGACAGATTGCCTGGGTTGTAATGCTTCTAATATGTTAGTTGAAAAAAATGACTTCGTAGTTTGTTTGGTTAACATATTTTTTCAATGGAAAATTTTGCAGTCTGATTGCTTTTATAATGCTGGATGGACTGAAGATATTCGTGTAATTATCAATCATCTCCATCATGAATACCCCAAGGCTCCTTTATTTGCAGTTGGAACTAGTATCGGAGCCAATGTTCTGGTACTTCACCTCATTTTCTTAGGTCTTAGGGAAAATATTTAGCTCTTGTCACATAAATAATTTGTAATGTTTCTGGACTTGTGAATTTATTAATATTTTGCTCTTTTTATTTCATTGCTTTAGGTAAAATATCTTGGGGAGGATGGTGACAACGTTCCTGTTGCTGGAGCTGTAGCTATCTGCTCCCCTTGGGACCTTTTGGTTAGTGTTCAACTTGGTATAAATGTTCATCACATGATCACATTACTATAACAAAAATTATGCAAGACTTTTCTATTTCTTGGACCAAACCTATTTTCCAATGCGCCTGGTCCTGCTAGAGAAATCAGAATGTGCGTAGTTTACATCTGTGTACAGTGAGCACACACAAGTGAATATTTTGCAGCATCAAATTAGATTAGACGTTGACTGTAGACTAGTGTTCATTTATGGAAAATATATTTCTGAGTGTGGGAATAATTGTACGAATAGAAGATTGCATAAAATTATTTAGAAAGTCTTGATGGTTGATCTCCTTACTTTCTCTGACATAAATTAAAGCTGAGTGTCAGCATGGTTGGCCTGGCCCTCTCGGATAAAACTTGTGTCTTATGTCTTGTGATATATATGCACTTTCATTAAAATCCAGATGCCTTCCATTCATTGATCCTTCTATTGTTGTTTGTGATCGACATCTTTGTTTCCATGTCTTTCCTTGTTAATCTTGACCTTGGATTGACAAAAGTTCTCACTCTTGTTGTCTCTTTGATCCATTTTCACTGGTGCCCTTGTGTCTGTACTTATTTTCACTGAGCTGAAATTTGACTGTCTTCAACCTACATGATCTAAAATCATTAACCTCTAAGGTCTTGATTCACACTACTGGTTATGAGTTAATCCCCTGTTTAGTCTCTTGTACTAAATCATGTTATCTGATAATAACATTCTTTATTAGACTCACTTTAATGAATGTATTATGGACTTGATGCAGATCCTTATATGTAACAACTTTAAAATTTACTGCTTTATCACATTACATCATTCATACTGGTTCTTTTGATATCTAAACACCCAAAATCCTACCTATTCTCTTTCACGATCTAATGTGTATTTTCCAAGTATGTTCCCTAGGGGACGTAGTTTTTTGTTTATAATTAACTATAAGGACTACTGATCAATGTGAAAGTAGTTTCTCATTGGTTGTCTATCCTTTCCCAATTTCATTTTTGATCGTGCAGATTGGTGATAGATTTATAAGGCGTAGGTTTGTGCAGACATTTTATGACAGAGCACTTACCATTGGCCTTCAAGGTTACGCTCAATTGTACGTGTATTCTCCCTTTCAGCTGAGTAAATAGACAATGAAATTTTATACTTAATAGTTCCATGAACGTTCAGAGGACTTCTCTACTCCATAGATGCGCATGCATTACATTCGCACATGTATTCAAGCTTATACTTAGATGGCCATTAAAGACTTAAGTTTATGCCTTAATTAATTAGTTGTCTCTGTTGACATTTTGTTTTTCACAACTTTGATAGTAATGCAAATGTTGATTGTGCAGGCATGAGCCTCGCTATTCTCGCCTTGCGAATTGGGAAGGCATTATAAAGGTTGGCTTCAATTCCCGTTTTCTTTCCATATATGTAGAACTGGACATTCTTTTAATTTTATGACTCTTTTCTAGCCACAAATTCGCCAAGAATGATTTTAATAATCGGTGGCCTGAGACAAACACACGCACACACACACACAAAAAAAGGAAATGGAAAATGTTCCTTGAGTCATTAAGAATCTAGTCCTTGTTACGACTCAGGAAAGTGGATTTTCTTCTTTGCATGTGCGTTTCTTGCATACAACTGGTTTAATTGAGTGGATGATGAAGATCTTAACTAAATGTGGCTTTATAAGATGATCATGAAAATTTTGATCATTAATAAATGACATGATTGAGAGTCTGTCCTACAATATCCGACTTTTGTAGCAGCAAATGGATGGTTTCCTGCTTCTATTTCTAAATTTTAGAGTGGATACTTTTTCATGCCTCATTACTTCATTTCATGATATAGCGAGCCACTCTTCTCAAGACAGGAGAAAAAACATCTATAACAAAAAACAAGTTGCACTTATGTCTCCATTGAAGTTGGAAAATAAAGCATCTTATTTGCTACAAATAAAAATGCCTTGCAATTGTGGTTCCCTCTCAAGTTAACATCGCAAAACAATTTACTTATGAAGCTAATGGATGGTGATTAATGGGAATGCAACATATGGCTTGTGAGGCACATGCAAGGATGTAGAAACTTTTTCTGCTAGAAACAACGATGTTAAATATTACTTCACATTATAAAGGATGACCCTTGGTGTTGTGGTGTGGCAGATCTTTAATATAATCTTACGAGTGTTTTGTGCCACTTGATATATATCTTCTGCGGCCTTCAACTAATGCTTGTTTTAACATTCTCCCCTTTTGCTTTAAAAGTCACGCTCTATTAGAGATTTTGACCACCATGCTACACGTCTTGTTGGGAAATATGAGGTATGCATGCTTGGTATATCATAATTTTATCATGTTCTCAATTTTTTTCCCTATCTTAGTTACCAAGTGTATGTTGTTTTCTCAGACTGTGGATACGTACTACAGGCGCTGCAGCAGTGCTGGATATGTAGGAAACGTGTTGGTCCCTCTTCTGTGTATCAGTGCTTTGGATGATCCTGTTTGTACTAGAGAAGCCATTCCTTGGGATGAATGCAGGTGGAGATGCTCTAATTATGTTCATGAATGCTTTCTCTTCATTTGTTTTCAGTTCCTGACTTCAGATATTTGTCTTTCATAGGTTAAATAAAAACGTTGTATTGGCTACAGTAAAACATGGAGGACATCTTGCTTTCTTTGAAGGGATAACTGGAGCTCGCTTGTGGTACTCCATAATTACATATTCATGTTAACAGATTTAATTGTTAAAATGATTTTCATAATAATTTGAAATGGACCCAAAAGCGTTACCCAGATGATTTTAAGACTTCATACCATATTTTGAACTGCATTATACTAGATTTTGTGTCGGTTTTAACCCAGAGTTAAGTGAAATGTGGAATTTTGTTTGCTTTTGTACTGTATTGATTGTTGTATCAAAATTTTTTCCATGGATATCATCTCACGTGCCTTAGTTTTGTGGCCTTGGGTGACGTATAATCAACATTTCCTAATGTTGTTGGTTAATTTCTTTTCACTTGCAGGTGGGTAGGGGCTACCGGTGAATTTTTAAGGGTCCTACATTCTAGCCAATATATGCACGTGCAGAACAAGGTTCAATTTATGGTCCTTAAGTTGGTTTGCTGAGAAGCTAGTGTGATAATAATAATAATTGTTTTTCTATGGTTTCTGATGCTGTCAATAATCAGACATGTTATTATTTAACTCCTGTGTCTTATATTTCTGCACACTAATATTGGTTTGGTCTTTCTATTTCAGATTCCGAGTACTGGCCCCCAATCGTCTTTGGATTCTACAATTGATCAGGGTCCGTTCGTAAGTGTTGCAGAAGATGGAATGGTGGCTGCAATAGGCAATGAACAAAAAGATGATGATTCGGTAGAAGAATTATTGGAGCTGCAAGGGCCGGTTCATAGTGAAAGAACTGAAATGGTTTCAGACACAGGGCTCAAAGATGAACAAAGTACACAAACGAAGTCCAGTTTTGTGCCAAACATTGAACAATCATCTGTGCAAGCTACTGCTGTCCAGGATGCAAAGCCTCTTGATTCAACTTCTTCTGTTAGAAGATGCTTGGACCTTCTGCGTCGACAGAACAGGTATTCCATATGGTTACTTGCTTATATTGCGATAATTACAAGCTGGCCATTGTTAGGTTCTGCCTTGCAAAAACTCCCTAGGAAGAAGCTCAGAAATGTCTTACCTGCTGCTTTACTCAGAAGATAATCTCATGCTCTACTTCATTGTTGTACTCTTCATGTAGTGTATCGTTCACTGTCATTTACAGATATCCGTTGATTAGTGTCTATGTATTATTATTATTATTAAAGACAATACCCGATTTACTTAAAGTTGCTTATGAAAATCCAATAACATTCAAAGATAAATAAACCATCTGAAACTTTTGTGTAAAGCTAGATGAACTTTATATGTGGAAATAACCATTGTGGTATCTCGAAGTTTGCTAATAAGGATTCTCTATTTTTCATTTATTAGTTGGTATGGACAATAATATAGTTGTTTGCTATGATCGTGTTATATTGAAGATATTAAGAGAGGGATAATAACAAAAACCTCCTGTGTTTTTATCAAAATTTTAAGTTTCACTCTGTTTTCGGGAACGTTGTGCCTATCTCCACGTTTACAAATCATGTTCAAACAAATTATCTTCTAGGTTTATGTTTGACAACTTAGTTAAAACCAAAAGTCGTAATTAATTTATTGTAGTATATAAGAGCTTTATATTGTAAATTATTTTTGATTTATACTGTAATATGTAAGTGTTTTATACTATAGTAGTTGGGATGATGTTGTCAAACGCTCTCACAAGTCGTGAAAAACCTCCCCCGGCCTCTCCTAACCTCCCATCCGGTGAGGCTTTTAACCTGATTTGTAAAACATAGAGGGGATGCATCATTCCTAAAACCATCGGATTGAAATAATATTTCTACTAAACATTATCTCTAAAACTAAATTTCTATGCATTGGTTTTATTCACTGTAATACAATCTAAACAGATGTCAGAACTTCCAATATCACTACTGATTTTAAGGCCGTGATAAATTGCCGCGTAAAATTTTGTGATATCTGTAGTTATCTGTAGGTTTAAAAGTAAACATGTGACAAGTGATTATATAGAAAACAATTATTGATATATACGGCACACAACCATTTGAACAACCAAAAAAAAAAAAAAAAGTAGAAGCAAGATCATTATTCACACGGAATTTTAACCAAGCGGAAAAAGCCAAACACGTGCTTCCTTTTGTTTTGTGGTCTTTGTGCTTTTGTTAGAAGAAATTTGCAGAGTGCAGAAAGTCACTCTCGCCAACCCCACCACCATCTCCTTTCAGATTTTATTTTTGTTTTTTGAGTAAGCGGATCTTACTCTTTTAACCTACGCATGTAACAAATGATCTTACAGTTGGAAAAGAAAAAATGCGTTAGGTTTTACAGTTAGCATCTTTTGCATGACCAAACAACCTCAACCGGTTTCCAGAAAAATCTTTTATTCTTGCCAATTCATCTCTTTGGCAAAGTATGTATCTAGAGTTGAAAAATGAAGTATGGTGTTGTTTTTGCAAGGACCAAAAAATGAATCTTTCCTAAGAGGACAAATACAAGGTTGTCTATCAAAAACGCCGATGCAAAGTAGCACCTTTTTCTTATCATATGTGTGTGTGTGTGTTTTTTTGAAAGAATTTCCTATCATATCTTATCGAAGTAGTATATTTTGTCCTAAATGGTTGGATAACACAAATTAAAATTCCAGTAAAAAAAGTATAAATACCTCAAATATAATACCCAACACCTTAATTTCTTTTGTCTTTTTAATAAAAGTGTCATTTCATTCCTTTTAATCTAAAACATGTAGAATTCGCAATTACTAGTTGGATGCTTTAAACATCCACCATAGATCCTCGTATATGGTGAAAATCAAATTCTAATTTAGGAGGTTTTATCTTAATAAAAAGGCAATAATTCAAATTAAAAGAGGTGTTGATGTTGAAAGTTTGCCAACAATAATTTTCGAAATATTACTCCCCATGGTGTTTGTTTGCTCAGTTTGAAAATAAAGAGACTTACAGAAATAGTAAAGAACACACAAAGTTATAGTAGTTAACTTGGAATGAGTTACGCCCACTTTGAGAGATTTTACTATTCTTTGAGAAAGAATACACCCAATAATTTGCTCAGAATGAGACAGGGTTTTTCATGGGTCTCAACCCCTATTCATAGCCTTTTTACCAATAAATGAGAATAAAGGAAATAATTGTTGCGAATTAATTCTCAGAATAACGAGAATATCCTTTTATATTATTACTTGGATTGACTCTCCCCTCATCTCACGGTTGATATCCCCTTCAATCATGCATGGAACGTTACTCTTTTAGTTATTTGAAGAGATTCGGTTGTTTTTGTATCTTAATAAGTTTATGATTATTCATTAAATGTGGTCATCTTGTTATCTCGACTTGCGCTAATTAACCTTATCTCGATGCTCTAAAGAGCTTTGGTAAACTTGTCCTTCGCATGGCCTCGGCCTCCAGACTTGCGTGTTCTTAATGGGCTTCAATTGATCTTGAACTTGGCCCAATGAGTCACCGAGATAACTCACAACAATTAGTATTGAGAAAGTTAAAAAATTCTCACTATTTTTTAGATTAGATTCAATCGCTGTAGTATCGAAGAAGAAATAAAAGTAATTTTCTTTTAATTTCAAGGTTGCTAATGGTTCCTTACTTCTTATTGCACACCAAATGAAAGCATTTTTCAAGGGAATTTTTTTCACAAAAAGAAAAGAAAAGAAAAGAAAAGAAAAAGAAAAACCTCACATCATTCTATAAAAAAGTGACAAAGGTGTGATTATAGGCATAACTTAGCGGTAATACCATACTCAACTACCCCATAAGATGTAGAGTTCGAATTCTCCCACCCCTAGTTTCAAAAAAAAAAGGCACAAAGAGAGTTTAATTTTTTTCCACGTTTGTTTTTTCTATTTTTAGAATTGTATGCATGGGTTAATTATATAATTATACCTCCTAGTTTTAATTATTTTTCGATTTATCTTTCTGTTTTTAAAAATTACAAAGGTATTTTTTAAATTTGAAAAACTTGTTTCAATTTTAGCTCTCGTATACTTTTAGATAAAAAAACACGTAGATAAGACAAAGATACATTTAATTAAACCAAATTTGTTTTTGAAATATATTTTTCTTTTTGAGAATTTTTTAAAAAATATTTTAGCATTTAGAAAGAAATAAAACTTAAGATCCTTTTCTTTTTAAAATTTGTTGTTTTGTTTCAGAATTTTTTATATTTTTTCCTTTGAAACGAGAACTTTCATTGAAACTAAAACAAATACAAACATAGTCGTATGAGACCACCCAACGTAAAAGAATTTGACCCTAATACTAATTGGATCCATCGGTAAAGGCAGATGAAGTATGGGCATGAAATTCAAGTATCGGATTTGTTTCGAAGCGTTAGAGAGAAAGCACCCCCATCAGAGGGCAACTCATAGCACCACGGGCCCGCCCCTTGCGCCATCGTCCTCTATCCTCCTCCAATGCAATACTCCATTGGCCTCCACCAAACCACCTTCTTTAGCACCGGCGATAGCCCAACCCATCCCCACCTCCTAGATTTGGACCCTTGGAGCGCCCATTACCCAAGCAATAAGCCAACCATCGCATGCCATGGCCAAGACCACCCCCCACTCTCCTAGGCTCGCCTCTCCACCCTCTTGTTCCAAAACCCAATCGCAAGCCTCCCTACCCTATCTAGCCACCATTATTCCACTATCAGAGCCCTTTTGGCTAAGCCCCTCTGTAGTCCATCACTCCAAGGTGCCACACCCTCCCCAAGACCAAAGCATCGATAGCCTGTCAAAGACAGGAGCCCAATGTTAGTCTTAAGGGGTGAGGTGGTGGCACTAATGCAAGTCTAAAAACTCTAGCAGCGCAAAATTAATGCGATTCCCTTTGCGTTTTGATTCATCAATTACCTTGAAAATAATTTTTTATGTTTTCAAATTTATATAATATTTTTCATAACTGTTTAAGAGTAGTTACATTTTTTCACCAAATTTTTTTTATTTATAGGGATGAAATTGAAATAAGGTTTTAAATTTAAAGAATACTTTTGTAGTTTCTAGAAATGGAGAGACAATTTGAAAAATAGTTAAAATAATTATGCAATTAGCCTTCCTTTGTATGCATTAAAGAAATTAATTTGGAGTTTTTATTTGAATGGATATTTTAAGTCTCAGAGGGGCACAGTTATTTAGAGGAGATTTTGGGAAAAAAAAAAAGGAAAAAAGGTATCGAGCACCAATTTATCAATTTAGTATTATCCAAAAATTAAATTCCAATACACTAATTCAGTAAATGTACAAGGTATCGTAATCTAATTGTTATTGTTCCTTTAATCAAACAAACTCTAACACAATGGTGTAGAGCAATATTTACAAACGTCCCAAACGAAAATAGCAGAGAAGATGTAATTGGTTTAGTACTTATAAATACAGTGAATTTCTCAATTCATGCAGTCAATACGCTTGCTTGGGCAATTAGAATATTAAAATTTATGACCTTTAATATATTCATGACAATAATAAAACAACAAAGCGCAACAATTTGCGGAGGAAAAATAAGAAAATCAGGCAACATGATCAAATATGTGCTAATTTTCATCGAGTTAATTTGCTCAAGGATCTTTAATATTGTGTAGCTCATCCTAAAATCAAATTCAACCAATAGGTAGAAAATCATATAAATATACAAGTCACCCAACTAATAGAAGACATTTTATTTATTTGTTTGTTTACAGAATGCAAGAACGCGTCTATTCAGTATCTCACAGGAAGAAATCTGCCCAAGCATATTTGATTAAAGGACAAAAGATTTTTGGTGAGAAAATGACCTTTTCATCATAAGGAATCAAAGCAGACGGAGACAAACTTGACGTCCAATTAATGCCATACACAAACATAAGAATAAAAGTTTCCTAGTCCAATTAAAGAAAGCAAAAATAATATATTGTTTTCCTTTTTGAAAACCCAAGAATTTCCAATTTTTTTGGATTCTTCAATAGTCCCCTTGTGAGCAAAGAATAATATTCCACCACCTAAGAAAAGAACGCAATATTAAAGTAAAAGCCAAAATGTATTCTCTTTGTTATCAACAAGACTTGTTATCTGTATACATTTACTTGCGTGTATCTCAATTTTGCATAGTTAGCAACCAAATATACCAATTAGAAACCTAAAAGGAATATGGTATTTTGTTCAATAAACATATCTTAATTACTTGTTCACATAAGGTTCCTTTATTTAATTTTCAATGCAAATAAGACATTAGATCATGCAAATTAAGCTTAAGTGAATTAATTATTACTATGAATTGTTTTCTTTCACTAAAAGATATTGAAGGACTCAAGATTTTGTGCAGGTGATGATCATGTGGAATCTAGCCGTTGAATTCGGCTTATCTGACTTCTTTGTCATCTTCTACTAGAGCTATTATATGCTTCCCTATCAACTTTTTCCTTTTCAAGGGAAAGAAGATTATTGCTCTTCTTACTTTGTTCTATTATTATCTACATGAGGTGAAAATTTTGTAAAGTCAAATTTAGGTATTTAATTCGTAAAATATAGATCATGATGTAGGTTCAGGGCAAAGGGAAGGTTTCTAGAATAGTTTTTGGTTATTCTAATTTGACAGAGAATAACATTTTTAGTGCTTGAATGTAGGCCAAACTGTATAAATATCCTAAAACAAGTTTCTAATTAATCAAGTTATCTCAATAAATAGTCATTTTATCTATCCAAAAAATCTCAACAGAAAAAGACATGTGATGACCATGTTCTATTACTATTGAGTTTTAACAATTACAAAAGGCCACGCTGTAGGAACAAAATTTACTGATGAAAACCATTATCAAATCCCAAGACTCATGTTAATTCATTAAGAATTACAGCAGAAGCGTACCTAAATCTATTAAAACGATTAAATTGTTGGTTCTTGATCTTCTGAGTCAAGAATGTATATGTGAGAGGAAGTTCTCTCTCTGTTTTCTTCCAGTGATGGGATGCCAGAAAAATCATGTTACATTCTGACTCAGGGACCACAACCATGTATAATTATTTTAACTTTTCCTTATTTCTATTTTGGCCCATCATAAAAATAAAAATTATACTTTAGGTCTCTACACATAATTTTATACCCACACTTTATGAGATGCTTTAAAACCTAAAACTTTATACTTTATTCGATCACTTTAATTAGGTTAATCTTATCTGATAGCATTAATACACATTTATTTAATATATTAGCCCACATATTATTGGAATTTATTCCAACACACGCTTGTATAAAAAAAAGGTCGTGTTTTTCTTTGTTTTTTTTTCTTATTCAAGATTTCAATAGTTGGATAGATAGAATAATTAATTTGGGATGATTTAGTAGAACGAATACTCATTCTTGGATTTCTAAAAGTGCAGAATCAAAATATGTCTATAATCATCGACTCAAAATTTGACCAACCCTTTATGTGATGCTATCAAACTTTACAAATTAAAAGGTCAATTCCAATTAATAAGCCACTAATCATAAATATATAGATTTAAATTGTATGGTGTATCCCTTAAGAAGACATATATTATCCTGTAAATTAGGTGATTAGCTAATATTTACATAATTGCATGTATAGGATATCATGTGAGAATTTAAAATACGAGTTTTGGGAATGCTTTTGTAACATTTTTTTTTTCTCCTTTACTAATCTGTTGCCATCCTTTGGTGATAATTGATTTCTTCATTTTACCAAACTCAGTTTTTTGTGCATGACAGTAAAAATTATACGTAGTTTAAGCAAAACACGTGTTGAATTCTGTTTTAAATTTTTGAAATTATCCTTTATTGAATTAGCTGCTTTTTACCTCGACCTTTGGAGCAAAGAATTATGACGTGTAAAATTAAAGGAAGATGATCCACTCCTGGCTGGTTGTTAAACAAACTTTACTGAAGTGGTTACTGTAAATTTAATATTTTTCTTTCCTTGTCTTTTACATTTATTGCTCTTTATTATAACGCATGCTGGTTAATTATAAGCAGAGAAACCATTTAGCTCATCATTAAATGTTGTGATCGGTCCAAAAAATAAAAAGAAATCTTATATGCTTGCAGTTGCCGTGAAATGCTCAGTAACAACATAAGATTTCCCTAGCCTATTTTTTTATTTGAATTAAAAGTGTTAAAACGGTAGAAGGGTACGCAGGTGTACCAAGCCAATTAACCGTAAGCAGGCAAGGCATACCATCTACATGTGCATATGAATTTCTCACCAAAAAAAAAAAAAAAAAAAAAGTTGTCTCTATATTCTGCACATTCTGGTAGGACTCACTCAAATTCAAGATTTTGTGAAGAACAATTAGTAACCTCACCACTATTTTTTTTTAATCGGTGGTAAAATTTGCCAAGATATATATAAACTTGATACTTAATGCAGCCGGTCAATATTCTACTGAAGAACATTTTTCTCTTGTAGAAACGAGTTATTAACAGCATGGCTCTTAAACTTTTACTATTACAATTAGTTGCTTAGATGACAGTAAATAAACAACAGTTTCTTGAGAAAGCATCGTAAAAAATAACACGACTTTTTTAGTAATAAAGGATGCGGACTCTAGTCGACGGTTTAATACCTTGCTTATCACAACAGTTAAATATAAATCAGTCTGATCATTCTCATTAATCGCACCCATTCAATAATTAAAATCTAACAGTACATCTCTCTCACAAATCAAACCTCTTTCACCTCAGCGTCACCGCTGTCATCCTTGTCCTCCTCCTCGCCATCCTTGTCCTCCACCCAGTTGTCCTTGGCCTCCTCCATGTCACCCTCATCGCATTCACCTCCGTAGCCATTGTCGTCATCCTCAATGCCACCGCTATTGTCGCATTCGTCTCTACTCAACTCAATGCTCAATCGCCCAAACTCCGCCGCTGCCACATTTGAGAGCCCCATCTCTAACCTTCGGTACTTCTTCTATCCCCAAATTTTTGTTCCTCATGTTTGTTTTTGTTGTTTAGTTTATATTTCCTAATTTTATTGTATTGACAGTTTAGGTTGATTTTGCATTATAAAAACAAAATAGAAAAAATATAAAAGCTTGTGAGTGATTATTTTTCATATTATGATTTTCCTTTTTGTTTTAAGTTAAGGTTATGAGTGCTATGTAACCTAAAAAATGGATAGCATTGTGGTATTTTGATGTGTATCTATATGTGTGGGGATATCTATATATGTGTGCATTAATGCATTATTTTTAGTCTTGAGTTATTTTAATTATTTCTTTGCTTCTATTAATTTAAACTAATTGTTTCTATGTTAATTTAGGCCTATTAGGTTTAATTTTTTTGTTTGTTTTAGTTTTTAGTGTTATTGGTTTTAGTATGTTAGTGTGTGTCAATTTTCATATGTGTTGTTATGTTGTGTGTGATTTTGTTGAATATTATTGGTTATTATTTAAGAATCTAATATCTCAGACAACGAATTTGTTGATATAGAAAGGGGAAATGAATGGACAAGAAAAGAAGATGGTTATTAAGCTCTGGAAAAGGGAGCCATTTAATCCGAATGCAGATGAAAAAAGAAGAGCAACCTTGTGGAATGTGTGTTAAGGTTAATGTAACACCCCAATATTGATTAGGTGTTATTAGTTTGTAAAATGATGGATTAGTGTGCCATAAAGAATATTTTAAACTTAATTTGATCATTTTGAGGAATATTTAAATTAATGATATTTTTGATTATTTTAGTGAATTTTAGTTACTCTTAATTATTTTTTTTGTTATTTTAAATTTTGAAACAAAATAATTTATCAAATGCCAACCATGTCTTTTTCAAAACCATGGGTGGTATATGGTTTCTTTTGTTGGCTTTGTTTCTCTCTCTCTTTGTTTATTTAAGCTCTCTCTCTCCCTCTTTCTTTGTTCACGTTCTCTCTCTCTCTCTCTCTCGCATCTCACTCTATCTCACTGTCTCTTTTACTCTCTCTCCTCCTCTCAAATTTTGATTCAAAAATCAAGCACAAGCTTTGGTTTTCAGTTGATTGGGAGCTCGGGAATGTGCTTAGACGATCAAAAACACGATTTGAAGATTAAATCAAGGTTTGTTTTTAAAATTTCAAAACTTTTTTCAATTTTCTTCAATTTTCCTTGCATCTTGAAATTTAAGCTCATTTAAGTTTAGAAAAACTTTAAGCTAAGTTAAAGAAACTTAAAGCAGCTAGAATCTAAGCATAATTTGAAGAAAAACAGATTTAAATTAAGATTTTTTATTTTTCTCTATTTTTCTTTAATTTCAGGATTTTTCAAAATCGTTGTGCAAATCTTGTTTAAATTGGTTCAAAAGTGTTCTATAATGTTTTTCCATCAACTATAGATGTTTTTCATGCCTGAGAACTAATAAAAACAGGTTAGAATAAAGAAATGGGCTTGGGAGGCCGAGAACCCATGTTGGAAAATTCTAGAATTTTCTAGTTTGGCAGGCCAAACTTCGTATTCGGCAAGCTGGATTCATGAGTTCGGCAAGCC
Source organism: Artocarpus hirsutus (assembly GCA_946598075.1). Classification (NCBI taxonomy): domain Eukaryota; kingdom Viridiplantae; phylum Streptophyta; class Magnoliopsida; order Rosales; family Moraceae; genus Artocarpus; species Artocarpus hirsutus. Next base: position 2,222 of record CAMOHE010042825.1, on the reverse strand, counting down.
GGATTCATACGACGGATAGGCCGAACCTGAAAAAGTTCAGCCGATCGGACTTGATTTTTCGACAGGCCGAACTGCATAGTTCAGCCGGTCGAACCAGGGGACCGGCAGGCCGATCGGGCATGGTGAGGTTTTATAATTTTTCATCTGTTTTTGTTGTTTTGAACCCCGATTGAGGTTCCAACATTATGAAATGATTTTATAAATACAAATGGCACACTAGGACACCATGAGACAATTTGATGACATAGGATGTTTTAAGCTACATATTGATAGACTCAGTTTGTATATTAAAGTTGTTCGAGGTTCCGTGGAGCTAACGTATAGCAGGTTGGGACTGTGGTGTGGGACACCGGTACGAGTAATGAGGTAAGACTTCTACCCTCTTTCTTGATAACCTTGTCTTTAAGGGATTTTGATCTCAAAAGGAATTCTACCAAAATGTTTTTAATAAATGGCGTAACGTTTTTAAATGTCTTCAAAAAAGGGGCTTTTTGCCACCTGATGATTTCCTACAAAATGATTTTCTTTAGAATGAATTTCAAGGCATGGTTTAGATAAACTTCTTAACAATTTTCATTACTTATCAAGAATTGTATGATTATAATGAATCGAATAATAAATGTAATTGAGAATACTTAATAACATGGGATTTAAATAATAATAAATATACATAAGGACATGATGCCATAATCAGAGACAGGTCGTGTAGCGTGCGACCTTGAGGTAGGTCCCGAAACCCAACTAGGCCACTTCGATGGTAATTATCATGGTTTGCCCCGAAAAAAAATGTAAAGGTAATTTCTGGACTAACATTTCGATAAGACTTGTTTAAATAAATTTATTCAATTATTTATTCTTTTATTCAATGAATTAGGTATTTATTTATTTATTTATTAAACTTTGTTCTATTTATTTCTTAAAAAGGTAAATTTTGTATTTAAATTAATTACTCGTGTTTAAACCTTAGTCCTACTGAGCCTTTGCTCATTTTTTACTTGTTTCCAAACCTTTCTCCCTCTAGGTGAAATCCAACTTAAGACCAATGGGAGTCTACTGCCCAGACTCGCGAGCAATAGAGAATCTTGAGTAAGTTAGTAGCTGTAGTAATTCAAGGCATGTATTATTTAAAATTTTATTTCTTTTGATTGGACTATGACTGTAATAATTTATTGTCGATACTATGTATGTGCACAAGTTGTAGGTTGGTGGGACCCCACATGTACCCTTATTGCCCTCTTTAATGTTTTATTTCATTTCATTTTTATTTTATTTGTTAAACTATTATAAATGTTTGTTTAAAAAGGATTTTAAATTACCACATTTTTCATAATTAATTAAATTCTTAAACTCGTATTTTTATTCAAATTTCTTCTTAAATAACTTAATTAACCTACCACATCGCCTTCTGTACACCGAGGCATGACAGAATTGTAACGTCCCCCTTATAGACGTCACAATAATCGTTACTTTCATCCTTGTTATTATTATTGATAAAATAAACCATTTAAATTTAGACACAATTTGATAAACATATCCCAGGATCCATGCACAAATTTTCTTTTTTTTAAATATTCCAAAGATTTCAAATCTTTTTTTTTTCATGGTTTATCAATGCCAAATTAACAAAACCATAATTCAAACAAAATTTCAAAACAAACTTTAAAATCTGTTTTAAGTAGTTTGGTAGATTGAACTTTTGAAAAATCAAAATAAATGTAAAACAAGTCTTTTTACTTAATAGTGTGGAAATTATAGCATTCAAAGAAATAAAAACATAGTTCAAAAAAATTATTCTTTCTCGGCGTTTTTTCGTTTCCGTTCCATCATTCATAGCTCACACGCACGTCCTCGCCCTACACCTATTCCATGGTCCTCTTACCTTTATCTGCAACATGATTATAAACTAAGTAAGCAAAAGCTTAGTAAGTACACTTTCCTATCTCACAACATAAACATTTTATGAAAATCTTTATGAAACATTGTAAACATAATCATCATTAACATAATAGTGCACTTGGCACAGCTTTATATAGAACATATCTTTCATCATCATTATCCATATTAAAAACTTCATTCATTTTATCTTTGGGGCCCAAGTGTTGCACCATAAACATCATCATCATAGGCGCGCCGTCATGAGAGGAGAGGGGTAGCTAATCCCAAACCAAACATGACAAGTCCAACCTTCGGGACATCATAAACATAAACATAACATAGGGTGT